>JANVCC010000038.1:15568516-15813585 GCA_025345505.1 Todiramphus chloris collaris | reverse complement strand
CTAAAGGCTTCACAGAAACTCAGTGGATAAATGTAGCCTTTGCTTTGTATCCCATGATCAGTATCAAATTGGAGCTCATCGGTCTCTATCATAAAGCCAGAGAATCTTATCGTATATTCAGAAAATTATTTCTGAGACTTGAAGATTTTGAGCAATGTTAGCAAAAGTGTTAGCCTTGTAGAAATCCGTTGCTTGTGGAGGTGACCTAACTGTGTGTGCTATCTAAGTGGTGAACAAACTACTATTAATTTACTCAGCTACAGAATTAGATCCCTAGTAACATAGACATATTTTTGTGCTGCGTATCTTCTTTAGATTTATGGCTGTCAATTTTTTCTTTTCTACTTATGTGATGCAATATAGAACTAAATACAATAATAGATACTAGAAATTATGTACTTTTCTAATTTAATCTGTGCAATTTCTTAGTACCAAAATTGTCTTCTCAGTTTCAATACAGATTTTTTTCTTCAAGCAGTCACTCAGTGTGATTTCCTTTTTTTTTTTTTGTCTGTCTTATTTCTTAGAGTTCCTACTTCCGTTTTTAAATAAATAAAGCATTCACTTAAAGATCTGAACTAATTTGAACAAAGAAAAATGTGCAGGGATGGTTTTCTCCACTATGGAGAAAATGAAGTGGAAAAACCTGCATCAAACTGTTAGAACTGCAGTCTTCAGTCTGTGTTTTTAAGTTACCTCTTACAGCTTTACGTTTATTTTTACATAGCGACCCTACCTAGAATAGAAAGCATTGTAGAATCACACAGTCATAGAATCGGTCTGGTTGGGAGAGACCCTTAAGATCATCAAGTCCAACCATTAACCCAGCACTGCCAAGTGATGCCCTGGCACCCCAGGGATCACGGGGACTCCACCCCTGCCCTGGGCAGCCTGGCACAGCCCTGGACAACCTTGGAGGGGAAGAAATTGTTCCTCAGTTCCAACCTAAACCTCCTCTGGGACAACTGAAGGCTGGTTCCTCTTGTCCTGTCCCTTGTTCCTTGGGAGCAGAGCCCAACCCCCCTGGCTTCAGCCTCCTGTCAGGAGCTGTCAGAGCCAGAAGGTCTCCCCTCAGCCTCCTTCTCTCCTCTGCAACTCTTCCAATACTACTGAAAATGGTATGACAGAATGAACTTTATTTACACTTGAGCATGGTTGCTTAAACCTCTGGACATGTTAAGTGACATATGGCCTACCCATGTGCATCGGTTGCAGAGGCAAAAAACTGTGTCCATAAGTGAGTGCCGAGAAGTATGAGAAGGGACTACAAGTACTTTCCTGAGGGTGAGCAGGTTGTTAATGATGCAGTTTGCATTAGAACATGTTGGCTGCCTACTTTTTTAAAAAGAAACAACAATCAAACAACAGAAGAAACAGTCTGTAAAGAAAGCACAGCCTGTACTTTGGGTATTGTTAACTACATCTCACATCTGTGGAAGATGCAAAAAAAAATGGAGTGTGCGAGAGTATGAAAGGAAAAGGAGGAAGGGAGGAAAAATGAAACACTGTAAAATAATAGGTCTCTTTGGTTGCAGAGGTATAGAAGTATCTGTGTTTCATTTCTAAGGTTTTCAAAAAATTGCGGCTCTTGAACTGCCCTGTGACTCTTGTTACAAAGCATCTTTGCCTTGTGCCATGGGCTCCATTAATATCATCATCCCTGGTTCTATCTTGTATTCATTATGAATATACATTGCTAGGCGCAAATTCTGGAACCAGGCGTATAAACCAGGCTTTACAACAGGGAATGAGGGTGGAAGGAAATGTTTCTATTCTTCCACGGAAAGGAAGGAAAACTTTCTCAGTCATCAATGTTATGTAGAATGTAGGGGCTTTTACAAGTTGAGTATGTGGTGGATATAGGTAGTTGTACGTGCCCTGAATCTATGTGTGCTTTTTCCCTATGATCACGCGAGAAATAACAGAATTATATTAGAATAATAGAAATTACAAAACTTAACTGGGAGAGACTTCTGGAGGTTACCTAGTCTTTCAGTTCCTAGCAGGACTGTCACAAGCACTAGATCGAGTCAGATGTACCTTCACCTAGATGTATCTTCAAAACTTCCTGCTTTGAAGCTGTGTGTTCCTGTTCTGCACTACCCTTCTGATAAAGTTTTTGTTAACATCCTGTGAGCCTCCAAACCTGAAGCTTGTGGCTGTTTCCCCTTATTTTACCATGTGCTGCTACCTACTGTTTAACTTCATAGTCTTTTTAACCACCCCCTTCAAGCAGTTGTAGTCTACTGTTAGCCTCCTTTTTGATGAAGATCCTCCTTGCTGGAGAGTAATCTTTCCTTCACAGGAGTCTGCACTTTTCAACACCCTGTTTGAAGTGAGACGCCCAAAACCCTGTTAGGTGTTGCACCTTCATGGCACTGTGTAGAGGTGGATAATTTATTTCTCTTTATCTGCTCACCATGCTGTTCCTAATACAGCCCACTACAGAATTTGTCCGACTTACAATGAGCACATGTTTATCTTGGTGCACACTGTGACTTCCAGGTCCATTCTCAGCCCCTGTTGGTGTGGGATTATTTAACATGATGTACGGAACTTTACTTATTTCCTTGCTGAGATTCACATGGTTTCTGTTGGTCCAGCTGTCAATGTTTCTTACGGTCCATCTGTTAAGTGACACACACTGACCGTAAGTCCACCATTTGGTTCAAAAAATGAGCTCGCCTTACATCCCATATTGGTTTAATAGAATGTTTGCAATGCTCTTTAGGAAATAAGACACAGTCCTGCTTCCATAAAAAGAGAAAGAAAAAGAACAGGAACAAGATGAATATTATTTTAAAAGATGAATGCTAAGTGATAGGGTGGTAGGGTTGTTAGATTTGTAACTGTCACATTAAAATGAACCACAAGGGCACGTGATCATTAAGTTACACTGGGATTGGGACTGGTGCCTAGCCCAAATAGTGAAAGAGCATTAGAACATTGCTTGAAGGGGAGCAGAGAATAGTAAAGATGCTTTTTAGCATGGAATCTAGTAGGTTGATGGATGAAATTAAATTATCTATTTGCCTGTAATAGCAGGACAGTGGATATGATGACCCAAGTGGTCATCTTGTCCCAGAAGGTCCCTTCCAGTCCTGTGTCTTATGGTCCCTTTATGTAAAGAAACTGTTGGAAATTTGCATATATGAAGCCTCCTATCTCTTTTGCCTCACCTTCGCTTTTACTACTATGATTTTTATATATATTTTGCCCATAGCAAATGCCAACCATAATATTTTTGTTTTCCTTATGTTGTCTTACATTATTTATCTTTCTATTGCCAAGCTGCAGATTTAGTTATATGCAGGGAGACAGAAATAGATGTTACTGTGAAATGTGTACATGGTAGGATTTGCATTGAATTTAAGCATTTCTGCAGTTTGTTTCTCAGGAATGCTGATAATCATATTATCATAATCTCTGTGGTGCTCTCTAACCAAAGAAATTTGATGGCTTTCAGTGCACAAGCCGTTTATGTTTCTTATGGGAGGCCACTTCAGTCTTGTTATCCAGTAATTGTTCCAGATTATCGGTGATAAATTAAATAATGGAAGGAACGATTCTGAAAGAAGTATTAGGAAGTATGAGAAGGAGGATGTCCATCAGTTTCACTGGGCCAGATCTTCTCATGCAAAATATAACTCAGCTGAGGAGAAGCTGCCTTGGGTGAAGTTCTATAGTGTTTATGAAATGTACTTAAACCAGAGGGAAAAGGGACTGAGCTGAGCAGAAGATGAGCTCCAGAAATCCCTGCTTTGCACTAGGAGAAAGCATCACTTCTCACAGTGATCCCAGGGTGCTGCTTGCTCGAGATGATTACGTGTGTAATATCTGTGCTACATCTGAGCATATGGTTGTAGAAGGTTGTAATTCTTACTGAGCAGTTACAGTCCGTATAATTGCTGTGTGATAACTGCCAATGTCATGTCTTCCTGCACAAGTTTAAAAAAATGCATCATTCTCTGTCTCTTATTCTTAACGCTAATATTTGCATAGCAACAGATAACTGAACAAAGTAGTACACAAAGTGGAATGTTTTCTGAAGGTAGAGAGGTGTGTTAACTGATTTGTTTTGATAACAATGACTTCACAATTTATTCAAATCAAATATGCTACTACTATAGGAAGAAGCAGACACAAAAAATATAATTCAGTGAGCTAAGAGAGATTCAGTGTATAGCTCTGCTTAAAATAAGAATGTTGGTAAAATGAAGAAACTAGCAATTTTTTAAAAAGACATTGAAGCTCCAACTTCGGATTTGTTTCAATGATAGAAGGTGATGCTATACTAATTTAAAATATCTTCGGGCATATTAGGGTGATTTAAAGAAATTCTGGTGATGTGGAAGGAAGATTAAGTCCATGTAAACCTCCATGTCAAGATGAAAAAGATCCAACACAGTGTAAAATTCTTACAACTTTTTGAATCTCCATAATATGGGATATCATTGTCTCAAACACCTTTATTAGGTAGAACTCTGTGGATTCTATTTAAGTAAAGGCTGATATAATTAATAGTGAAAGCAAGTATGACACCGCATCGCTTTTAAGGATATTTCCAGGGCCCTGTTCTTACATCATTTTCTGGTTTTAATGAATGCAAAGAATCCTATTGACCTGGATGGGACTATTTGCTTAAGAAAAGGTACAGTATACTTCCAGGTCTGCAGAAGCAAGACCTTTTTCTCTCTCAGAATGTGAAAACAGAAAAATCTCATGTAATTATGTAATTATAACTTTGTCAGTACAGGTATCTTTAAGTGCTATGCAATTAAAACCTGTAAAACAACACTTCATGGTAGTTTATATGTCCTTAGTCCCGAGCAAGACAACTTACCCACTCACTGCAAATTCTAACTAGTAAAAGAGATATTATGTCTTCTTTCATTGTACTTTTTTTCTCTTTTACAGGAAAAAGTAGAATATGCCTTCCTGATAATTTTTACCGTTGAAACATTTTTGAAGATTATAGCATATGGATTATTATTCCACCCCAATGCATATGTTAGAAATGGATGGAATTTATTGGATTTTGTAATAGTAATAGTAGGGTAAGTAACTTATTCTTCATTATACAAAGATTTAAAATCTTCTTTACAGTGAGATAACTATGTCTCTTTGGCTATGAGTAATGGCTTACACCTGATATTTGTTCCTTTGGAGTAAAAGAACTGACATGAGAGCAAAACTGAAAGTCCAAAAAGTTTTCATGCTATTTGTGACTGCAGACTGTTGCATAATCCGCTTTATAGTAAAAGTTCTCACTGAATTCTGAATTTCACCAAAAATTTTCCTTGATTCTTGTCTTACAGAATCTTCCATCTGATCTTTTTCCAAGGTGTACTCCTAATGTCTTTTCATGGGATAAAGGTTTAGATTCATACATTTCATTTATTCAGTCATCCCTATAATGTGGTGATACGGAATTCATCTCTCATACAGAATCCTCTGTAAGAACCCATGGATAAGAGTAGTCAGGGGAGACAGACTAAATTTGAATGATTCCTTGACCTTTTCAAAATCTGAGGAAAACTGGACTTTCCTTTAGGGTGCTGCACATCAAGCCCTAGATATATGACTTTGGCTTGCCTAGGGGAAAATGCATGCAAAAAAAAAACCCCTTACCTCCCCCTTTTCCCCTGTGCACCTTATTGTACCAGGAAACCCTGAAGAGTTTGTTCTGTTTCTCAGAAGAGGGAGAGACTGCTCAGGCCTTTTGCAGATTGCAGAAGAGTGGTACATCCCATGTTTATGTTATGCACCTGCTTATGATGATTAACATTTTGTCAGCAATTTCATGTTAATGCTAGTTCTAGTTTCTTAAAAGATGCTACCTTCAGCTAGCCAAGGAATCAATCTTCAGGCACATATTCTCTAATTCCGTAAATATTGTGGAGATCATACTGAAAAAAAATTGGAATGTTCAGTATTGGAAATTTTATTCATTGTAAGTATTTATTGTATAGAACCTGGAGAATATTATCCACATATGACTTTGTATGTTGTGGCTTGCTTGCAAACAAGACCTTGACATGCAGTGTGCAATTCTTTTTAAGAATTTTTAGGTTCAAACTATATCAAGGGTTGCCTGTAATTGAAAAGGCCCAGGAATTAGTGTGTGCTGCTCTTAACTCAAATCAGTACATAGGGGGGGGGGTGTGAAGATACAAAGTAAAGGAATATGTGGTAGAGCGTTATGAAAAGTAGGCAAGTATTATTAATGTCCCATTTATAAATACTTGATTCTGAGATAGTAAGTGTTACTGAGAAGATTGTATTTGGGCCAGTTGCTTGGCATTTGGGCCATTTTGGTCCAGGACTAAAGTTTGTATATAAATAGACCCTTCACTGGGTCAGGTCATTCTCAACAGATTGTCCCCTGTGCCTGCAGGGGAAGTTTGGTGGGCAGGTGTAGACACTATCACACATACGAGCTCTATCCTCTTGCCAGGCAGTCACTTGAATAGACCTCTTCCCTTTTGTCAAGTGACCATGGAGTTAGAGTAACCCTGGAGCAGTCTAATTAACATGACCTCTATCTTTGGTTGTGTCCTAAATGCATGATAACTAAAAAATTTTCCATTAACTCATGAAACACTCATTATTGGAGGCTAAATTTAGTTAGGTCAAATGCTCACACTGAATCTGTGGAAAATACAAAGAAAAAAGGACTGTGTCTTATCAAATACCTGAAATATCACAGTAAGATATAAATTCTAGCTCAATCCTAAAGATTTTTGAATAGGAACTATTGTATAGGTTGTCATCAGTCTACCTGGAAGACAAAATGAACCTTTCATAACATATCAGGCACTGACAAAACTGTGAGAAATATTTTGTTTCTTAAAAGAGCACAATCCAGATAATCAAGTAAGCAAGCCTGAGTCCATTTATTTAATTAATACTTAAAAGCCTAGTGAAAAAATTGATTTTCAAATATAACCCAAGGTGGATATGGAATTGCTTCTGGATCTGGATCTGGCTCTGACTAGTTTAACTGTGAAATTTGGTTAGGTATTGTAATAGCTTTGAAAGAGCTGCCACCATGTCCTATATTGAATGTGTTGGATGAAAATTTTTCATGTGCTTGCTCAGCAGAAACTGTAGCAGTCCAAATTAATAAATCTTAATTATGCCCAAAGAAATCTCTACTAGCAAGAGGGAAGCATATGTAGAGACTTTTTTCCACATCATATTTGGCATTTAAACTTTGTTAAACTGTATGGGATAATAAATGTCAATTTTAATAAAGGAGATCAATGGTTTTATACCTTAATGGCTTTGTAGGATAGACATAAAATGACAGAACTGTAAATGTAGCTGTGAACAGGATATTTTCTCCTGTCTTTTTCACTTCTTCCTGAAACCAGTCAAAGAATTAATTACTTTCAGAGCAGTCTACTACTTGCCTGCGTGCTGTGCCACATAATTTCAGTTGATTTCTGTGAAAGAATAAAGTCATGGTAGATAAAGCTTTCATATCACCTTTCTATGCCTGTAGCCCTGTAATTTTCTGAATGATGTGTGAACTGACAGGCTGAAAGCAGCTTCTCTTCATTTGGGACTTGATTCAGAAGTCTGTTTAATCATGTCTGTCTTTAGAGTGTGAGTAGGCACTCTGAAATGATTGAGCTAGCTCATTTTCATAGCAGTATGCTTCTATTTCATCATGTCTGTTTCAGAGGGCTGGAGCACCTCTCTTTGAGGGACAGGCTGAGGGAGTTGGGGTGGTTCAGCCTGGAGAAGAGAAGGCTCTAGGGAGACCTTACAGCAGCCTTCCAGTGCCTGAGGGCAGCCCACAAGGAAGCTGGGGAGAGACTGTTTACAAGGGCATGTAACGATAGGACAAGGGACCATGGTTTTAAACTAGAGAAGGGTAGATTCAGATTGGATGTTAGAAGGAAGTTCTTTACTGTGAGGTTAGTGGAACACTAGGACAGGTTGCCGAGGGAAGTGGTGGAAGCCCAATCCCTGGAGACATGATGAGTCTCTGAACAAACTGATCTAGTTGAGGATGTCCCTGCTTATTGCAGGGGAGTTGGACTCGATGACCTTTAGAGGTCCCTTCGAACCCAAGCGATTCTATGATTCTATGCTTCTGTTAAATTATAGGGCTCAATCAGGACCTGAAATATTAAATGTCTGGATTTTTATGGTTATATATGTATCTGATTTCTAGCAACCAGCCAGCACGACAGAGTTGTGAAAACTTTTCTTGAGAATACCAAAGATATGCCCATTTCAGAAGTCCATTGCAAGTGTGAACCATTTTTCAGGATTACAAAACTCTATTGACAGTCCTTTCAGGAGAAGTTCAGTTTTGCAACCACTGAACTACAGATTCTGTGCAAAGGATTGTATGGTTTGTGTGGTCTAGCCACAGTCTAGAAAACCATGCTTGTGAACTGCAGGTCCAAACTAAAATAAACCTAAGGCTACTTTGCACTTCAACCACTTGTATCACTTCAAATTCCTGCTAGAACTGGCAAAGAAAAATGAAATTCTTGTCTTCCAAACTGTCTTAATGAATGACTAGTTAATTTCTGCAGTGAAGAAATGCAATATAATAAATGAGTCATTTAGGAGTATTTTTAACCTCAAAGGTACTACATGTAAGAAGCAAATCTTTTGGTCTTATTAAACTTATTGGACATTTAATATATTCAATTTTGCTGACTGTGTTTAGAATATTGAACTGTGGTGTCACTTGGAGGTCATGTATTCCACTAAAATTAAAACAGATGGTTTCTAGTAATTATCTGTTTCATGTTCTAAAGAGAATAATTCTCCAAACCTTACAGCTAAAATGTTTGAACAAAGAACTGGCAAAGTAGCTTGATTTATTTAAAAATAGCAGGTTGTGTATACAAGCAGAATGCTAATTTATTGGATACTCTGATCACTGCTCTCTGGAGGTATTAGAAACTCTTGCACTCCTTAACTCTTCCTGTCATGATTTCATAAATATACCTCTGATTTTGACGGCTGAACAGCTTTTCAGAATTATATGCAGTTTGCGTAATTTCCTAATACCTTCTATGGCATGGTAAATGGATGGTCATGACCTTACCTTTCATCTCATTTTCTAGATTATTTAGTGTAATATTGGAACAATTAACCAAAGAAACAGAAGGTGGCAGCCACTCAGGTGGCAAACCTGGTGGCTTTGATGTCAAAGCCCTAAGAGCCTTTCGTGTATTGAGACCTCTCCGGCTTGTATCAGGAGTGCCCAGTAAGCTCTTTTTAATTTAATTTCACTGGAATGAATACTGTAACTGATTGTTTAACTTCCTTGTTCCAGACACTGACAGAAATGAGATAATGTAAAGTTGATTTTTTGTTACTGGTTATGTATATAAAGTGAATTTCAAGATGAATGATACCCTATTTCAAGTTGAATAAAGGATTGTGAATTCATTCAGTGTATGATCTTCTCACACAGTTCAATAAGCAGACAGGAGAATACACTTCCTTTTTAGAAGCTTTATATTAAAGAAAATTACGTGTTAAAATGCCAATAGACTAGAAAATATAACTTGGATTTTTTTTTTTTTTAATTCCAAAACCCTGCAGATCTGAAAGTGTAGGTGGTCCTTAAATAGTTTATATGTTGGTAAGTGTATGCCAGAGCACATTACACATTTCATATTTCCTGCCCCCTCCAATGCACATGAATGCCTTCTGTTTATTTCAGTAGACCTAACAGATGAATTGGAAGCTTAAAAAGTAGAACAGTATTGTTTAAAGGCAGCAATTGAATTTTCAGATAATCTTTCCTGGTTTAATACGTTATTAATTACTGAGGCTATTTGGGCAGAATAAGAGGTTCATGGATTACATTTCAGCTCTTTCCAAGACATCAAAAAGAAGAATCCTAATGGTGTGTTTTATATCCTAGTCTGTTACATGGAAATGATTGTGATGGTATATATTTAGCAAAAGAACTTCAGTGAAGAAAGAAGCAGTCTTATGAAATGTCAGAAAGGAAGTGTATTAAAAATAAAAATGAGGCATATTTTGTTCTCATTGGTACTGTGGAAGCTTCATTAGTCTGGGCTTTACTTCTTTTGGTAAAACCAAAATTTGTCTACATATTTAATTAAGGAGAAAAGAAAAATGGAGTGGTTCTGAAAGGGCTGAGGGATAAACTATGAAAAAGTTTATTTAGAGTAAAAAAAATTGTTTTTCCAGGAAACTATACTCTATCTTTCCAGAATAAAAATATAGGTCTGCAATTGGCTGAGTTGACATTTTCTCAGGACTTGTCACAGAGTTTTGGTAGTAGCACAGAACTTCTTAAAGGTCATGTAAAATGACCTGCAGCCACACACTGACTACGTGCCCTTTATTTCTGAATCAACATAAATTCTTGTGACACATTTCAAGTATTGACTTCTATGACATAATCTTTATTAACAGAGGAAATAATTACTTTGACACAAAATTTTAGATTCTTATGAAGTATTTTATGTTACAAGAACATTTTGTGGTTCTGGGCAGTAGAAATGTTTTTTAAAAATGCTTCACTCTGCATGTCTGTATAAATAATTTCTAGCAATGGATAATTACAGAAACTTTGGTAAGGCAAGCCATAGATGTCTGGTTCATGTCTTGTATCCTCTTTTTTCTTTTAGGTTTACAAGTTGTCCTGAACTCCATTATAAAAGCCATGGTCCCCCTCCTCCATATTGCCCTTTTGGTATTGTTTGTAATCATAATCTATGCTATTATAGGATTGGAACTTTTTATTGGAAAAATGCACAAATCTTGTTTTCTAATTGATTCAGGTAAGTCATGAAACTGTTGACTAAAGGGGTTCATTCTGTTTTGTTGTGGTTTTTTGTTTCCCAGGTCTGTGGGATTTCAGTTTGAAAAGGGGCCAAAACACTAAAACTGCTGTAACCCCAGTTGTCACTATGGTTCATAATTTTGGGAAGAGTATATTAAATTTAAACAACAACAAGAAAACTGCAATCCAGTTAGAGACTACAACACGCTCTGATTAGGTTTTCATTTGTGAAACGTGTAACTGAAGTGTCAGTAGTGAAAATGTTAAGGGTGACTATGCACAAGGGTCAGCTTTGTAGTTTTTTCTAATCTGTAACTACTGAAAAGCTAGCTAGTCCTACTCTAGGCAAGATATACTTTCCGGAGTTCACAATCTGGCAGTGTCTCTCCTGCAAGACTGTGGCAGGGTGGTGGGAAGTGTAGTTCTGAAATTAGTAAAGGAGGAAAACAGTGTTCCTCTAACCAGGTGAAATGATGAAATGGGTTTCATATAGTGAGAATTTTGAAGGAGTGAAGCAGCATAAAGGAGAAGTCATATCTGATGACTAAGGGTACATTTCTATCAGACAAGTAATGAAGTAGACTATATGTAGGAATTAGTCCAGACTTGTTTTTCTTGGTTGTCCATATGTTAGTATGAAGTGACATGAACTTAAGGAATAGCAATGAAGAGGAAGAAAAAAAACAATGGCATGAGAAAATTAGCACAAGGAGATTCTACAAAGTTATTTTGTATTACTACATGCTACTTTCCACTGTTTGAGGTCTTTTATACATTCAGGTTTGTTTAACCTCTTTGAAGTTAGTAAGGCCCACATATGAGAGAGACTAAAAGCGCTGAAGCTCCCATGAGTTGTCTCAGCATTTGTCAGGTTGATACCTGGATTTATCTTCCAACAAGGTTGATGTTTCTTCATGTGAAGAGTTAACTCACAGAAATTTGAGAGCTAAAAGTTGTGTCTTTTTTTGCTCTTTTTTCAGATATACTTGTTGAAGAAGATCCAGCACCTTGTGCATTCTCAGGGAATGGACGTCAGTGTGCCATAAATGGCACTGAATGTAAGGGTGGATGGGTTGGACCAAATGGAGGCATAACAAACTTTGATAATTTTGCATTTGCCATGTTGACTGTGTTCCAGTGTATAACCATGGAAGGATGGACTGATGTGTTATACTGGGTAAGTTCATAAATCACTGAGCTTTGTTTACTTTTAAATGATCCTCAGTGTGCAAGTGAGAAATATGCTGTTTTACAATATCGCCAGCAGGAAATACTGGTGAGTTTTGCAGGAGATGAGCTCAGCTGCATGTTTTTTCCAGTCACAGCATCTTACTGGATTCCTCAGGCTAAAAAGACATTTTAGAAACAAATTTATTCATTGCTTATTTGAGGGTTTTTTTCCCCCTATTCCATTTGAATAAGTGTATTATTACATTTATGTCTTTTGGACTAGCATTTTTTTAATGCAAGCCTACTGTTTTTAAGTATGTCTTTTCTGATTAAGCTTAAGAACTCTCTCTTTGCAGTATTTTTGCAAAGTATTTCACAATATTCACATAAATTAGGACAAAGCGAGCTCTCAACTGTCTTTGCTTGCCATGGGGACTGCAAGCCATTGGTTAAGCATTCAAAACCAGCAAAGCACACGATCTGTGAGCTTGATATTGTCTACATGGAAGCAGCAAAAGGCATTAAAAAAAACCTCTCTATAAGTCCTCAACTTTAAGTGCTACTCCAGCATCAGGTATGGAACCTCCACAGTCTTACAACATAGACAGCTGGACACAGACTGGGAAACTGAAGATATATTTAGTCCTGATTTTACAAATGAGAATGGCGGAAAAAGAACATACAGATTTTTTTAAAGGAATAGGGTCACCTAAATATACAAGTAGACATTCCTCTGCCTAGCCCCATTCCAATCTCAGGACATTGCATTATTTTGTGACTCTTTAAGCACCTAAATATCTCATCTGAGTGATTTGTCCAAAGTCATTCTAAAAGTTTGTGACAGAATTTACCTACTGTAGGTGCTGAGATTCAATGACCATAATCTGTACTACATGGTACTCAGCAGTAAGTCTTTGCAGCAATTAGGACCTTATAACAAATACAATTCTGAGAGTTCAAACGTTGGAAAATATTTATGAAAGAAGAAACTTGGCTACTAGTAAGGATCACTATTCACACATTGTTAAAGGCTATCTCAAGATGGGTCTTAATGGAACTATACTTTAGGTTATATTGATCAGAGCAGCTCACATTTTTATTTTCTTTGTTTGTCTGGCCAAGACAGACTATTTACTAATAGCACATCTGTTGTGGAGTACTGGGTGCAGTTAAGGATGTAGTATTACCCAATGAATGAACAGTTGATTTTATGTGATCATTTGTTGCAAATCAAGGTGAAATATGCTGTTGCTAAAAACTATAACACCAGATAACACCAGTCTCGGATAAAATCTGGGATACTAGACTATGGAGATTTTTTAAAATAATGTCAGTTTTAAAGATAATTAAGATGGTAAACTGGCATTCTTAGGATTGAAAGGCAAAAAACATTTGACAATATAGGAACCTCTGCTTTCACTGTCTGTTACAAGAGATATAAAATTGGCTATAAACATGCAAACCTTCAATAATAAAGAGTCTAACAATAATACATAGCTACATATAGGCTGATGTGTTTATCATAGTACAGATTGATCAGCTGTCTGGGTTTTGCTATCTAACTCTTCCTGATTTTCTCAGAGAGACTGTGAATGTAGAATTATGCTCTTTGTATGATTTCTGGTGATGATGAGTTATTTTTATCCCTTGTGGAAAAAAAAAGGAAGGTTGGCCGTGATTCTCTAGGAAAAAAAATAACCCAACACATTTAACATGTTTCAAGGCAAAAGTATGCCCACATTCCAGTACCTGATAATTCCTTCAACTGTCACCAGCTTTTTCAACAAAAATTAATGTAAACACTTTGGGCAGTTACTGTATTTAGAATATGATTGTTACAAAAGATATAGAAACAATTTAAGCTGAGTGGCTCAGTAGTAGGCATTTTTTCCCCTGAGAAATAGTAAACTAATTGATCTGATGCATTTTGAGGAATGTTTGTACAGAGTCTCCACTGACAGCACAAGAAGTAAACTCATTAAAGTAGGATGCCAAATATTGTCATGATCAGACAAAACACAAGGCATTAGTAAATTAAAAATTCAGTTAATTGAAAACATGAGTTCTTTTATTTATTTCTCTATAGTGAATTTCCAGAGTAGAAGATATTTACAGGTACACAGATGTCAGTTTTCATTTTATTACAAATGATACTGAGATTGTTAGAGAAGGAAGTATTTATTGATCTAGTGAAATATAATCAAAGCCTGATATTCACGTGGCTTTGGAATCTGTCTTAACTAACATTTAAATACATTATAGATCTGGATTCATCCTATCTGTAAGCCAACAAATTGCCTATTGTCAAGCTGTAATTACTTGCTAAGGACAACACGAATTCCAGGACAAGTTTACCCTTGGATTAATCTGAGGTAGATTTAGCTCTTGCTAGCTAAAAATTGGAAAATATTTTGTTTTAATTACAAATTATGAAAATGTTATGGGTATACCAGATTGTAATAAAAATGTCTAGAGAATCTAAGGAAACCATTTTAGCTAGAGGCTCATGGGTTCTGTGGTTTGCCTTTTCCTTAGAAATCTGTTCATATGCAGGTTGAATGAGTTTTATGCAAAACATAAATAGACCCAAACCCACAAATATTAGAAATTGCACAAAATTCGTATTTTCATTTGGTCACTGTGTGAACAGTAAAATTAACTATGTGGGTTTATCTTGCTAGCAGGTGTAATCTGCGTGGGTGAAATCTGTGCAATATTTTGCATCAGGCTGTGTGGCATTCTGTTAGGAAGAATGACAGCTGAAAATGACAGTTTTCAATGACACTCACTAGCACAGCTTGTTATCACCTGGTTAACAACAGTAAACTTGGCTTAAAAATTCTCTAAGCATCAATAATGATTTTTCTTATGCATATCTATTATGGATTGAGGGCTTGAGCCTGCTGCTGTTTGTCACCTTTCAAATCCTGGTGACTCACACGGGCATCCTGCTGCTCACCAGTTTGCATCTGAATCCCATATGTCCCATTATGTTTTAGAGAGTCTTCTTCTGGATGCTCTTCTTTCTCTAACTTACATGTAACTCACTGAGTAGTTTGTGTGACAAGTTTCATCCACAAAAATTGACTCCTTAGTGCCAAATGCTTGGCTTAACTATAGAGGTTAAGGGGCAGTGTCCTTTTTTTCCCATGCTAGTGCAGTATACGAATACCCAAATTGTGTAATATGTTTGTGCCTCCGCATCTGTACACCTTCTGCATTTATATTGGACCTGTGTTTATTCCCAGTCACAGTCCTTTCTGTTTGCTCTCTGGCCCTAACCAAAGGCTTACACTGTTAGTTTTGGATCTCAGTGCAGTGTTTGTCACTGGCATAGTGGCAGCTTCTGTGTGTCCAAATTTTTAATGCTCTGGCTCACATGTTAAAGCTGAGAGCATAATATTCTTTGCCTCTTTTTCAATTTATGCTAGCAAGCAGTCAAGAATTAGAAAACTGGAATCTGCATTTGCATATCTGGCTCTAGATTTTTCCCATGTCTTTCAAACATCTAGATTTATAGTCTGTTAATGGCAAACACATAATCTGTAAATTGCTTTTATTTTTAGCTGCTTCATTTGATACGTAGGAACACATATAATGAGCACCAGCACTTGCCAGTAAAACCCTCAATTTTCTCATAAGTACCAAAATTATCACATTTAATTCTTCTTGTTTTCACCATAGTGAAGTTATCTTGAGTTACTAGGCTTGAATAACCTACACTAACACTACAGTAGATTGAATGAGAGATGGGCAGGGCCTATGTGAGGCAAGCTACTTTATGTGATGGGTTGCCAACACCGTTGGTTCAGTGATGGAGGAACTGCATTTAGTGGCTACTAAATTTTCCTCAGTTCAATTTTATGAACTGACATTGCATTACTAGCTCAAATATTAACAGCTCCTCAGTTCTCTGATACCTAGCTAGTGCTATTCAAATTGAGCTGGAGATTGAGATTGAAGCACTCAAACAAAAATTGCTGAATAACAGTATATTGATGTCCTATATAGTTTTGCCTATTAATCTATCTATTGATATGTTAACGAAATTATCTCAAATATTTGTATTTAAAATACACAATTCATTATGTAAATTAGCTATGCAATTGAAAATATAGCTAAAATTTGAATAAGGTGTAAGGAAAGTTTGGGTTTTTTTAATGTACCCTTTACTAATGTCAACTTCTTAAAATTGTCCTTTAGTACTGTTTGATAGTAACATATAATCAAAGAACTACTTCATAATTCCTCTGCTTTTATAACCAAAAGGCCACTTATCTGTTTCTTGCTTTAGAAATTTACACTTTATGTGCCCTAATAAACTCCTCAAAGCTGCTTAAAACATTTCTGTACATCGATCCTTTCTATAACAGTCTGTTTAGGCAGCACTGCTCTTCTGTGTATGTCCAGTGTGGAAATACCTACATAGCCATTGCATTAATGTTGATGCAAGTAAAATATCAAGGTGGGAAACACTGTGTCATTATTTCTTCAAATGTATTTCCATAACCACAGTACAACAGCTGTGGCTTCCTTACTAGCTTTCCAACAGTACGAGATGACTTTGTTGTGCATAAACTAAAACGTAGAAAATATCTATATGCTTGTTTTTGTAACTGGATGAGAATTGAAAAACAAAACAAAACAAAAAATCTCCCACATAAACTGATGCATCGAAAAGAAAAGAAAATAATTGAAATAATAAACCAAAGCAGTCTATTGATTTTTCAGACTGTCAATCAGATGATCAGAAACCTCAGACAATCATTTAATCATGTCGCTTTTTAGAATGCTCCTAGTTCAAGAATCTTAAAGAACAGCCTACTCAGAAGTAATGTGAGAGTATATAACGTACCTGAAATCAGCTGATGTGCAGCCAAAGTCTTTTCATAAAAACAAGCAAATATTTTGTGAATATACCTCCCAAGAGAACCCCTTGTCTCAGGCACAAAATGCATTATTATTCCAAAAACAAAAAGTGGCAAAGTATGTTTGAAGTATTATGAAAACTGTCATCAAGGTGCTGCGTAGAAATCTCTAAAAATATCTTTCAAAAAATGGTACCAACAGCCAAGAAATAATACTTTGAATTGACTGGTTAAATAAACCTATAGGAGACAACTACTTTGGGCGATTTAAGTCATATTAGTGTTATTACAGCTGCAGACATGTTGCAACCAAACAATACTTGTCAGCAATGAATTTAAGCTTACAGTCTGAGAGAAGTCAAAGAATGCTTGATGACTTTTTTCCCATTGTAAATCAGTTGCAAATATTCACACACAGTGTTAAAATTATGAGGAAACACGCAAGGAAAATCTTAGAAAATATTTCTTTCTTTGTCTGTTACGTACTAAGGGGAGCTTGATGCTGTCCTCTTAGCATCACTCAACAGCACTCACAGGTCATCTAAGGGAGACTCTTCAGTGAAACAAGTCAGCTTATCCCCAAAGGCACTGATGTGCTGGATGCACACTGCTCCCAGCCGTTGGTGACTACATAGCCAGAAATTTAACACATGATATTCAGCTGAAGAAAGAGTGGTAGAAATTTTGGATGACAGTATTAATATACTGCTTAAATCATACTTAAGAACCAGGGATTGTAGGCAGGATTTTTTTTATTTTGTTTCTTAATTACTTGAATCCAATTTCATGTTAAAATTCAGCTTAACCCCCCTGCCTTTTAGTTAATTATTTGGACTAATTAGTTTTTATATTCTCTAGATAGAAAAAGCTCCCAATCAACCAATTTTAGACTGCAAAGGAGCAGTAAATTAGAAACATCAGAAATAGAGAAAAAGGAAGTATCAAATTCAGACATCCAAACAGAGCTGCCAAGCCATGGGAATATACATGTTAAAAGTTTGAATTAGCATCAAAAGGGATGATCATATAAAATAATACTTTGCAAACGAGCATCATAACACAAAGATCCCCATCTGAGGAGGATTTAAAACTACCTCACAGGGAACTATCTTCCCCTTGAAGTGAACTTGATTTACTTTGACAAGATATCTAGTATCTCAGTCTTAGCTGACTGCTGACCTGTACAGCAGTCATAGCATGGAATTGATTTCTTGTCATAGATCATTGCAAATACTCTAAAGAACATATTATTTCTCTCCAGAAAGTTTAAATAAATGGATAGAAACTGGATTAGAAGTTGGCTAGACTTTAGGTAAGAACTCTACTAGTGAATATCTAGAGCTTTTTCCAAAAATTTGCCCCAAGAAGCAATCCATCCTTTTAAAACCATCCTAATTCCCAGACTGTCCCGGGATAACATTCTAGTAGATAAATTCAGATCTATACTTTGTATTGTACTTTTGTTCATTGTTTCTGCATAAACTGAGGCAAGAATTCTACATAAGCAAACTGAATAGTACACGCTATTATGTTTGCATTGTTTTTTTGTATCCAGCATGTGGCAACTATTAAATACAGTTATTATATAATGTTCTAGGGTACATATATAGGTGGAATAGCAGATATGAAAAAAAATGGCATTTAGTACATATCACCAAAGGGGATACTATTATTCTGTTCATTTTAATACACTCTAGCTAAATATTTAAATAATAAACACACTGTTAATCACAATTAATTAATTTCAGTAGATGTTTAAGCCCTTAAACAATTTCTTATGTGAAATTAGTTGAAGCAATATAGATAAATATGTAGAAGTACTAACATTGTTAATCCTAAATTAACATGCTGCAACCAATGAAGGAATCAAACACTTCCATTTTGTTATGCCTCTAATATAGATTTTATGGTAGTGTCCATCTGCTCTGCAGATTCAGCCTGGGATAGCCACCTGAAAAAGCAAAAATAATTCATTACTTAGAAGTCACATTTGACATCTATGCTTTCCTTGGAACAATTATTTGATTCTCCCCTCTGGTTAAAGACAGTAAGCTAGTTAGTGAAAATTCCACCAATAGTAATTGGCTAAAATACCATTAGATGTAAAATAAACTATCTGGAAAAATAAAAAGGCCTGCATCTAAACTTATTTCTAAGCGATATTAGAAAAAAAAAAATTGTAAGCAAATCATCTTTTGAAGAATAAAAGCTTTATGTGAGTACCTAAGTTATATATCTCATTAGCAAACAATGGATAAAAATAGCAGAACATAGAAATTGAGGTCTGTTCAGATAAATCAAAGGGGCACTTGTATGTGTCCTATATGTAACTAGAGCATGGTTTTCATACAGGAGGTACGAACTAAATTGATAGGTGATGGATTAATTATAAGGCTCTCTTGGTACTATAACAGTTTTACATTTCTCCAGGGGTTATAGTTCTCTTTAGGCCTACCTTAATGCCCAAGACGTGAAATTCTGATTTTCCAGTTGTTGCTGAGCCAAAATGCTTAACAAAGCAATGGTCTCTGAGTCACATCCCAGTGCTGTAAGTCTCAGCTCACTTCTGTGTCACCGGTACAATGAAGATGAGTCTGGCCAACCAGGAGAGTGTCAGGAAAATGCACGCTTCAACTCCAGAACCCAGATAAGATTGAATATATATATGTTTTTACAAACAATCTTGGAGTCTGCTATACTTCAAGTACAGCCTGTTTTAAATCACCTTTAAGTTAACTCCACTTCAGCCACAAATATCTCGGGGTGTAACCTTTGAAGCTAGAAGACTTTGCAAAGCTGCCTGGTATGCTCTAAAATGAGTGGAATAAATAGCCTGTAATCTGAGGTGTTGTGAACCTACATTGTATGTTTTGAAGTTTGTGAGTTTAGTCCCTTTTCACAAAATACTTATTTCTGAAGGATTTTTACACATGTCAAGAGACTCAGTTTGTCAGTCTTAATTTTTAAGGTGGTTAGGTAGATTATAAGTAACAATAAATAAATCCCCCAGTTATGTGTCTATGGGAATGTTATGAAAGGAGGAAAGTAAAATTGAAACCTAAGGAAGTTATGAAACTTAAGAAATAAAGGGAGTTTGAAACGTCATGGAAAAAATTCCAGATAGGTCTGTACATCAGTGCGTTGCATCTCTAATAGTGCAAATGCAGAATTAGAGGTATAACTGCATTGCTTTATTGTTATCCCCAGTTAGGGCTTAGATTAATTGATACACACAAGGAGCTTGCAGTAGTTTTCACTAAAACAGTACCATGTGTACAAAAAAGTAAGACCTGGGTCTGCATGCAATTGCACGTGGAGATTTTATTCAGTTACCACAGATAGGTATAAAAGAGACACTTTAATGATTTCTAATTGGTTTTTTAGAATGGAAAGAGCCATCTGCTGCTGTGTAGTATTAATGGTTATATCTGCTGTAAATTTTTGGTTTTCTCCATGTTCTACTTGAGAGTCTTGGTCTCTGATCATCTACATTGCATTGTAATGATAGTTGACTCCAACTGCAGCACAGCTAACAAGATAAGTCACTCCAGATGCCAGGTGAGGCAGTTTCAGACTGTACCAAGTTTGTCCTATCAGCTCAAGATATGTTCAAGACTTTGCAGACATATGCTCACAAACATATACATATAAATATAAAGACACAAGTATACAGTTAAAATCAATTATTCTCCATAAGTTTAACTTGCATAGAGTAACTTTTCTCCAGATCTGTTAGCATCAACAAAGGGGCCCTTTTACAAGGACTTCTGAACTATTAGTTACTCTGAAAAGGGATAGGGATGAAAGGAATAGGAAGAGCTTCAGAGTTCAATTCAAAATTCTTTTTGAAACTGTTTAAACATACAAATGTAAATGAACATTTGTATGAAAGGAGTGAAAATGCCCAAGTGTAGCTACAAGTGGCATCTCTGGAGAATAAACATATTTAAACACTTAACTGAGTAGTACATGTCTACTGCTACAGTGAAACAGAATTAAGTGATATGAAAACTACTTTGTCTTTAGTATCATCCATCATCTCATCTCTCCCCTGGCTGATATGATGGACAAACGACTTAGAACTGAAATGCAAACAGTAAGACTAGATCTGGAAAAAGGCACAAAGAGAAGCAAGAAAGATGTTACTTGGGGGTGTCTTTGCAATAGGTGTTGTGGATGCTAAAACCTCAAAAAGTGATGGTCCTTTGAGAGCCATTAAATGTGGCACCTCCTTTGGTAGATAGTATATCCTGAGCCACAGAGGGTGAGACTCTTGCAAGGCTTTTTCCTGAGGATTTGAGGTTTGATATCTCCTAAATTTCCTGGTGTTACTTTAGTGTAATTAAAAGGCCTTTATTGTTTATGTTTCTTCATTGCAACTTCCAGTCCATCTGGAATTTGAGTCTTAATAACTCCTGATTCTGCACTTTGGGAGAGAAGTCAGTATTAATCCTTTGAACACACCTTGTTTTTGAGGTTCGAAATTTTCCTCTGTTCATATATTAACCAAGCTCTGCCTCAATTTTTAATTTGAAGGCATATTGAATCCTTTAATCTTTCTTTGATTAAATATAATGCAAAACACCAACTTGACATGCAGGAAATGAGCAGAGAAGTTTTCCAAAATTAAAGGACTTCTTTTCATACTTTCATCTCTGATATTAATGCAATCGTAAATATTACTTCATTAGTAGAAATTACAATGCTTCGCTAGAGTGTGATTGTCCCTAGAGTTAAATGGTAAAATTCTTGCGTAGATGAAGTTTCAGGCTGGTGCTTTTAGGAATTCAAGAGTTCTACTAGATTAAAGATTCCTGAGTTTGGGATTCTTTTGAGTTAGTTCAGTATCTGCCCAAATCAAAGCAGAAGAATCTAGCACTTGTTAGCTGCAGCTTCCAGTTTTTACATCACAGGGCATTAGTCATAGATAGATTAGCCTAAAACGTTTGGGTTAAAATCAAACTGCATAAATGAGAAGGAATTTTTTTCATATGTTACACACGATAAAGTGAATAAAAGAAATGTAAATCACAGTTGCCTATGCTGATAGAGTTTTTATGACAGAGCATGGAAGTCAGAGCTGTGCTTCAGGGTCACTAAGTTAGCACAATGCCTGCCTTCTTGAGTAGGTTGTTTTTGTGAGCATAAAGAGTGTATCAGGTTGGACTGCACTGATTCACAGAGCTCTTTTTCCTCAAAGTAAAATTGCAAATATTAGTCTTCCAGGTTTTTCAAAAGATTTATAGGATGAATATGTTGGCATCAACATGTGAATTTGTGCCTTCACTCTGAACTCTGGTGACTTGCAAACACCTGTTTGCTAATGGTATAGTTCAAGTTAGGTGCGAAATGCATTAGTAGGCATTTGAAATTTAGTCAAAAGATTTGCTCTTATCAGCTATTGTTAGAAAACCTGTATTGCCTGTATTATGTGAATCATTTCTATGAAGAAAACTCAATTCTGAAATAATAAAAAAAATATGAATATGCATTAAAGACTAAATGATGCCTACAACTGAAAGAAGATGCAAAGGGCAATGTACACTGGGACAAAACAGAAATGAAGTCTGGAGAATACAGTCTTTTACTAGATACCTGAGCCTCTTAATTGTTAAAACTTCTGAAATGTAGGGGACTTGCTTTGAGGAAATGGGAGTGAATGATAAAAATCAGAACACCACAATTGTTCTCCTTAGCATGAGGTATATTTCAGAACCTTAATTCAATTACTAAAGCATGTCAAAGGATGATACATAGATTATTTCAAAGGATGCATGAAGAACCTTGTGTAAAATAATAACACTTGGTTACTTAGGAAGTTTGTTTACTTCAGTTAGTATAAAGTAGTATTATTGAAGAAAAGTGCCTATGGGACTTAACCTGCAAAGACTTAATGCGTGTGCTTATATTTAACCATCCATAGGGTCACCTTGCAGAAACTGAGATTATGATATGCTTTTAAAAGACAGAGGAAAAAACAAAATAAGAACAGTCTGAAAAATGTTTGTTCCCATCTGTAAGTCTATAGGAGTTAAACTTGACTATCGATAGAGCTTAAAGCCTAATCACAAATTTCAGATAAAACAAACACAACATTTGTTCACAGAAGAGGAAAAAGGTTTGCCCAAAGATTGTTTGTCGATACTATATCCAGTCTCAAATACTTGTGCAATTTTTATTGGCAGATGATTTTCATGGTTATAAAGTATCTTAAGAAGAATCTAATGCAAGCTTGTCAGTATAAATAAAAAAGCCAGAATAATTCCTCATCCACAAGAGATATTTCCAACAAGTTCGAAGTCAGAATTATTTCTGTAACTTATCAAAATGTCTTTTTGCACCTGAGTGCTACACACAACACCATTCTCCTTCTCTTTTCAAGTATCTGATTTTCTCAATAAGCCTTTTTGATTTACATGTGTGTATTTCTTAAGTTCATCTTCTGATAGACATAATGAGCTCACTAAGAATAGACAAGGGAAAAGGTCTTTATAGAAAAGCTTGTGTAAGTCCATAAAGAGTGTATTTAAAACTCCGCTACTTCAACCTTACTTAAAAAAAATCAACTAACCAAACAAAAACCAGTAACAACTTTGAAAACTTCATTTAACCTTAATTTTGATATAGTTTTTGTTCAGAAGTGTTTCCTGGAATATTTCCATGTTTCCACTGTGTTTCTAAAATTTGTTACTCATTTTCCTAAAATTGTGTTCATGTTATTTCACAATTTCATTCTCATTTACTTATTTTTGAATTAATTTAAAATGTTTGACTGCATTCAACTGTAGCATTTTGGGAAAAACATCTTGAAATTCCATGTTATGGAAAAAGTGTTGCTTGTATTACTGAGATATATTTTACTGTTTCGTTTCTCAAAGGATCATTCACATACCTAGGATATATATGAACTAAAAATCCTAATATTTCACTATATTTTGTAAGCATTTTTAATTAGTTAGCTCTAAGATTTAGTTCATGTTCTAAGTATAAGAACAGAACTGTTGCAGTGCTCATTTTATGTTTGATAATATTTTTGATCTCAATGCTATGTTCACTCGATGTTTTGTTTTATCGTGGGTATTAGAAATGTAAAGTGAATGTGGCCCGTGCCACCTTTCTTGTGTTGTTCTTCTTTCAATACTGAAGGAATGCATAGAATGCTTTCTCACCTGAATGATTCAATTCTCTTTTTCTCTGACTCTTCGTTGCTATTACTATAGTGATCTACTCTATAAGATCATCTTATTTCTTGCAGATGAATGATGCTATGGGATTTGAATTGCCATGGGTGTATTTTGTCAGTCTCGTCATCTTTGGGTCATTTTTCGTACTAAATCTTGTTCTTGGTGTATTGAGCGGGTAAGCATACACCTTTTTCATCATGAAGGCAGAGTCCTGAATTCAGTTGCCATGAACACACAGGTTATCTTATACAGGTGAGCCTTCCGTTGTGATGACATCTTTTAATAAGCCTCTATTTTTTTCTCCTCTACTTAGAACAGAAGCAGTTTTCTGTAGCTATCACATAAACAACATGCCAATACCAAATTCAGGGTTTAGACTTGCCAGTATGTGTTTTTCATGTCCATACTTGCGGCAAAATTATAAAAAGGACTAATAATTCTCCTGCAGTTACTTAAATGCTATTTTAATTCATTGAAGGCATCACATGAACAACATAGTTTGGGTAAGTAGTGAAACAAATGTTAATTGATTAATTTAAAAAAAAAAAATCTGAATAAGCCATAAACTTTCAGTGTTGGAACCTACGTGATCTGGCAGCTGCAAAAAGGACTCTGCTGTTTAATGAATAACCGAATCATAACTTATTTCCTTACATTTTACAGGTAAATGATGCAATAGGATGTGAATGGCCATGGATCTATTTTGTTAGTCTTATCATCCTTGGCTCATTTTTCGTACTTAACCTGGTTCTTGGTGTACTTAGTGGGTAAGCAGTTGAGTTAACATTGTGTATGCTACTGCTACTTGTAAGATGGCCTCTGCATTTACTCAAGCTTCTCAGCAATGGCTTTTTTTGCATGCACTTGAGATTCTTATGTCATCCTACCAGTGTTTGCTCTTTTGACTGAAGTGTGTGATTCTAGTGCCTGTATCTGTCTGACATCACGTACACCATGCTTGCCAATAAACCCCTCATTAAATGAGGCACTAATCTCTTTATAATATTCCAGCAGGGAGAACCATCATTTTGCACACAGAGATGGTTGGTGCACCTGCACAGATATTCTCTCCTATACTTATAGACAAGTGTCCTTTTCTGAAGGCCCAACTTTCGCTTTTGCTCAAATATCCGTGAAGTAATTGAAGTGGTATTTGCTTACCAGTCACATTGCAAAATATTTTTAATGGGTGCCTCTTTCTTGTACAGAAAGAACAGGCTGCCTTGACACGGTGTGTTTGGCACTTCCTGTATTGTAGAGCTGTCTATACTGCTGCATCAACCTGCACCAGCGAGCTGATATACTTATCAGTAGTCAGGAATCAATTTCATATACTTGTCAGTGGGAGTTACCACAGTGTTTTGTTGGCTTGTGTACCAGCCAAGAACTGAGACTGGTGTCAGTAGTGGCTGTATAATGTAATTTAAAACTGCAGTTTATGACAACAGTTTTCTTCTTACAAAACCCCCTTACTGAGGTTACAACTCCGCTTCCTTTGCCTCTTCCTGGTTTCTAACACGCTTGAGCTTGGGAAACACTAGTATATGGTAAAAAAAAATTCTCTTAAAAGATCCTGCTAGCATGCACTAAAAGAAAATCAATATAATTGTATGTATTTGCCTTTAGTTATGCAGCAAATTATATTTTCTGGTAATCTTTGCAAGCTGTGCCACCTTTGTTAGCCAGCAGAAAAAATTCTCTTGCATAGAAAGCAGCCTAACAGCATAGCTGATAGTGTTGTC
This sequence comes from Todiramphus chloris collaris, assembly GCA_025345505.1. Lineage (NCBI taxonomy): Eukaryota > Metazoa > Chordata > Aves > Coraciiformes > Alcedinidae > Todiramphus > Todiramphus chloris. The sequence continues at coordinate 15,787,826 of JANVCC010000038.1, read as the reverse complement.
AGACTGATGATTGTGTGTGAAGCCCTAGTCATGTCTTTGCCGTGTTGTATGTTAGGTTCGAAAGAATTATAATACATTATTATATTCCTGTAAGTCTGGCAATCAGACAAAATTTCCAGCTGCTGATATAATAACTATGTTACAAGAGAATTTTTTTCTGATGAGTAGTTTTACAGTATGGTTTTGGTTTTTTTTTAAATCATAACTAATTTTTGGAACTAGATGGTCTTTAAGGTCCCTTCTGACCCAAATTGTTTTATGATGTTTCTATGGTATCTTACTGCTGCACACAGGAAACTGGAGAAAGCATATTTTTACCTTACTGTCAGAGTCACTTTACAAAGTGGATGTTTAAAAGCAAAGAGGTAGTGCTAAAAACACATTGCTGATTTTTAGATTTAATCTCCTACCCTGTAAAGTCTAATTTATAAAGTCCTATCCATTTTGTTTTATTGAGGGACAAATGTGTAAATTTTTTGAAAACTAAGGGCCGAGTTTTCATGTCACAGGCACACTGGACAAACAAGAATGATAAGGACAGATAAGTGAGGGAAGCCACAGTGTAATTTATTTTTTCTTTTAATACTGTGTACCTAATGTTACTGTGTGACTGGATTCCCACGGAAGTCATTAGTGGATTAGGTTTTTGCAGTTCCTTTTCCTGGCCCTTAAGAAGATCATAAGCAGCAATTAGTTTTCTTCCTGTTGTGTGAAGGTGTCCTGTGGTAACAGTTAAACAAATATTCCCCATTTCCCTTGCAGGACTCCAATTGCTATTGATTTCGGATTTTCATGTTTTTGAAAAGAGGTTGTGGGGAAAGTAGTGCCAGATTTGGTATTTTGGTGCACACGACTTGATATGTAAATATCATTAATGATTGATGTTGAGAGTGGAAGGAGAAAGGAAAAGAAAGTATTCCTAAAAGATACATGTATCACACCAAACTAATGTTTGATACAGAGGTGAAGAAAATATCCTGGCATACTTGTTTGAAACTCTGACCAGGGCCAGTGTGGAATACTGTTACAGTGATTTATTTTGATCACTAAATGCTGTTTGTATATAAATATTAAATATTTTTCACTTGTTTTCTATTTAGACCTACTTAGCTAAATTTTACGGATAAAAATGAAGTACTAGTAAAATCCTATGGATGTATTTCCCTACCTTAGTAGAAGGCTAATGTTTTTCATTCTGAGCTAGGCTTTGAATATGTGACACATGCATTCTTTGGTCTTTCATTTAAGAGTTATTAGCTTGTATGTTAACCATAGCATGAAACTTGGTTTATAACAAATCAACAAAGAAAGTAAATTTTACTAAACCAATCAAACTCCAAGAATGCAAAAATTACGCCAACTTGAAAAGCATGGCTTTGCATACAGATTTTTGGGAGTGGAATCTGAATGCCTAATACACCTTTTCTGTATGAAAGCGTTACTTCCTGTATTATCAAGTTATGCTGTGTACGTTTAAATCTGTCTGCTGTTTTAACCTGTTTGCAATTTTAAAATATTCATCCATCTCTTTGCACTCCTTTGTTACTCTGTGACCATCTGCCCCTTTGTACTCCTGTAATGCCTCTTGTGCACTGCATGTTTGATGTATTTAGATACTGTATAAATGGATGAGAATAATGATTTGGGAGATCTTTTGTTTTACATCTAGCCATTTCTGAAGGTGAGTATTTCCTGGTGATCCTTGTCAGTTTTGTCTGCTGAAGGTGACATTCTTAAAAATAGAGTTCATGTTTTTAATAGGAGATGTGTAAATTAATAGAAATAATGTGTGTGTGGAATCTGCATGTGGTTAATGTTTAAATTTCTGCATGGAAGCTGACTTGTGGGGGGCTTTTTTTTCTAAATATTACCTTGATAACAAGGCTGGAGAGAATTCACAGGCTTGAGGTAATTCAGCTTTTTCAAAATACTCTGTGTTACTCTGTATTAGACACTAGTATTACTCATATTTTTCTCAAAGTGAATTCTCAGTTGAAAAACTAATTCAGTCTGCAGGATTCTAAAGGAAAAGGCATTCTAGAAAAAGACTTCAGGACATGTTTAGAAATGGCTTCAGATCCAGGTCAGGCTTTAGTTGTATCTCCTAAATTGTAGAGGTAGTTTTAAAATGACACCAAAAATGGTTCCAGCTCCAGCAATGACGTGTACAAATTGTCCTAGGCCCAGCTCTAGAGGTGTTGTCCTTCCAACCCAAGAGATTTTATGATTCTGTGTTCTTCAGAAATGGTCTCTAGAATCATCTCAAAAGAGAGATAAATATTGCTAGAGCAGCTTTAGTAAAGACCTCTACAAAGAGCTCCACAAAGTGCAATGGGAAGGGGCTGCAGAACATGCATTAAATGAATCTCCAATAAGTGTTTGGGCAATTGAACCTACATTCAGCTCTGGAAAAGACCCTGGAAATGGCCCTGCTCCTACTGTGGGAAAGATTGACCTAAGATCTGTTTCTGGAAAGTACTCTAGAAATGGTTCTGGGGCCATCCTTTGGATGTGGTTCAAGGAAAGGGCTGTGATGGCTCTTGGTCCGACTTCAGCAGAGGGCTCTGAAGAAGGCTTGAGCTCTGGCCTGAGAACAGACTTGACAAACATCTCTTCCCTATACATATTAGAAAAAATTGGCTCCTGAAATATACCTGAGAGTGTGTTTGTAAGTGTGGTTCAAAACATGTGTCTGTAGGTGATTTCTTTCAGCACAATGGATTTCTTAAGAATGTAGCAGGTCACCTGGAACTTTCAGCTGATTTCTCACAATAAGACTGAATTTTTGTATTCTTTCAATATTCGGAAACACAGTAAAATGCTTGCAGCTCTGGAAAGCTGTTATGGATGTATTCAGATATCTTTAACTTTCCACTATCCTGGGCTGGTCTGTATTTTGCTCATTCACATTAGAAATTTGAAGCTCCATATGACTCTGAATAATTGCTTTAGCACCTAGAAATTGCAAGGTGGTCATGACGTGGTCACACTTTATTTTGGTTGCTATGTCTTTTGAGCTAGCAGTAGGGAGTGGGTTCATTCTGTAAGAGATACCAGAGTACCTCTTTTTCCCTCGTTAAAAATTCCTCTGATTATGATGCAAGGATTAGACAGTGCATCTTTGGGGCAACTTCACACTTGATCAAATGGTGCAGAACTGAGGAGCTGCTCAGAAATTCTAGCTCTGTGAAGGGTGGCAGACTGCTTCAAGAGCCTACTTTTGCATGTAGCATTGGTTACGTACAGCATGTCTGACAGGCATAAACTGGGCTTGTGTTCTCCCAAGTCATGAAATACTGGGCACAGAAATTGGGAGCTGAGGGGCAGACCTCATCCAAACGTTCCAAAATAAAGGACCAGAGCATATCATGTCTATTGGTGTAAAAGACAGATGAAATGATCAAGATAATGTTATTAGAAACTTCACAAATAAAGCTGATCCTTAAAAAAAGTGTGAGAATTGAGAGTTACTCATCCACCCTGACAGGACCGCTGAAAGTGTGTTGAAAGTTAAAATAAATATACCACTAATTCAGCATGTATTAAACTGCTTTACTGTGAGTAGAGAAAATAATAAATTTTAAAACTTCATAACTTAGTTCTCAAAAGGCATGTCTTTTAATGATGCATGATAATCTATTCCTGAAGATAGTCCTTATCATTAGGGGATGGTTTCCACTGATGTCATTTTCTGCTCAAGGCACTAGTATTTCTTTGGGTAGCCATGGGAACAAATAAGACCTTTCAAACACACTTTAATAAATCTTTGTGAGTTGAATTTATTGCCTCACTAAAGGACACAAAAGCATAAGCTTTGACGTGTCCTTACATGCATCCTCCTACATGTGAGTCTTGCAGATTACTAAGAGAATGTTATTTTTTCCATTTCTTTCCCACAGTATTATTTGCAGTGTATGTACATAATGATTCTAAAAGCTAAGTGTATGTACTTGTCCATGCTAATCTCATGGCAATATCTGTCGATGTCATATAAAATATGTTGGCACAGATAAGCTTATGCACCTAAGAACTGTTGTCTACAGTATATATGATAAAAATTGTAGAAAAAGACATTTGAATAATGATGCACTAAATAGAAAATGGCCCTGAACTGTCATCTGTTGTCTCTCAGCAAAAAAGGAAATGAACTGATTTTCACAGTGTTCCCTTTCACAGCAGAGGGAAATCTTAGTGTAAAGAGAAAAAAAAAAAAAAAAAGAGTGTTCTGGATAAAAAATAAACTGCCTCACACAGATTAACAGAATATGTATTCAGAAAGAAGAGTGGGACTTCAGCTCTAGCTGTCAGCAGGTTATGACCTGAAGCAGTGGTTTTGATTGCTGTGTGGCTGTTAAAAATAAAACTTAAATAGAAAACAAGGAAATATTATCCTTGATTGATCAGTTGAATATACTAACAATAAATAGTCAGCAAGTACTTTCAGCTGTCTACAGCAGTAACTCTAAGCAATTGCTTTATACAGAAACCACTTAAGTCAATGGGAGTAGTTCAGTACTCCTGAGTAAGAGCTTGAAGGGAACTGATTTTATTTCAGTCCTATTTGAATTTATCATACCAAGGCTTCTTCGGGATTAGCCCTGTGAAATGCTTGCTGATGAGTTTCTGGGAGGTAACAAATTCCCCCCAGTTTCAAAAACTGTGCATGTGTACTCTGGGCTACAGTCAGTGTACGCTCAGTGCTTTCAGTCCTTCCTCAAAGAAATCCAGCGTGTCCTGAGGCAAACAGGTCTGTACTTGGGACAGAATTAGCACATCTTTACATATGCAGCTATACCAACAGTCTGAAACATCAGGTCTCAGTTTCGTTGCGCTATCAAATTATTCCCTGTTTGCTGTTCCCACAGATGATCCCATTCCATTCATGTGCACTCTGACACAGTAATGCTATACAGGCCTTCTGCTAAGCAGAGGTTGTGTTGGAGCCATTGAATATACATTTTGTCAATTGCTATAGAGAAACGCTATAGAAATAACTATTGGTAGGTAATAACAGTTTGCATTTCCCCATCAAGAACCCAATGCTCCTTGCGCAAGGAAAATTCCTGCTAGAATTCTTTGTGCTGCAGCAATAAATCTAGTGTTCAGCCTATGAATTCTTATTATTTCTAAAGGAAAGGGTAACAATGACCTATACAAATCACTAGCAATTAAAGATGTGATATTACTTAACATTTTTTTGTCTCTCTACATCTGTTACACATTATACCCAGCTGTGAGCTGTTGTCCATGCTTATCTGTACACTTGAAGCAATTTGAGTTCTCTGGTTTGATTCTGCTAATTTGTTGGTTGGTATGGTTACCACTGTGTGAAACCTCTTCTGTGAGTCTGGTGGCCAACGCTGTGCTCCTGTGAGTACATTTTAGTTACTATGTGACTGTTCTCTGCAAATAAATGAGTCTAGGATGTCTTGGTGACAGCATTACATATGGCATTAGCATAACACTTTCCACGTACCAGACCCTGTGTACAATAAGTTGCATACTGCAGTACATGAATTCTCTCTCTCACTGCGTGTGCAGTGACGCAGAAGGTCAGTAATATGGCCAACGAAGAATTAGTGCCCTGGTTTATGCTTAGACATAGAAGGCAACTGTTTTTTTTTCCTGGCATCAATCTCTCACAATGCACAGGAGATACAGCAACACTCATGTTGCTGCACAAGTCCCCATATGAAAAGTGTCTTCTTTAGCATGGAAAAACTCATCTGTCAGGAGGCCAATATAAGGTGTCATCTTAGTTATTATGTCTGAGTTACAGAGAAAAAGAAGAGTGTACTAGGTACCCGCACTTAAGTAAACTGTCATCTTAGGATTTTGGGTCAATATGACCCTGCCTTAAATGAAGGTGTGCGAACCAGAGAGCTGTAATTGAGTCCCAGTAGGTACTCCCTGCTGACGCCTCCGCTCTGCTGGATCAAGCCATTCCTGGCTGATGCATACCAGCAGGGATTATTTCATTCTGTTGAAGAAAGAAAAACCTGGCATGAAAATGATTGCCCCAGACTACTGAAGCATGAACTCAGAACCTATGTTTTATATGCTTCTGCCTCAACAACCATTGATGATGGTGGTGTTGTGCCTAAAGAGAGAACTGAATCATCTTTCTGCAAGAAGACAAAGAATTTTTGGGCAATAGAAATAACACTTGCATTTTATCTATCTAGTAGCTTAATTGTTACTAAAAATAAATTAGATTATGTAGATGAGCATCCACATAATGCATTATTTCGCAAGTAATGTCTCATTTCTCTTATAGGTGCAATTGACTGAGCTGTTTACACTATGGCTGCAATTTGAAACTTTACTCAGTTTACAGGATATTGTTATATGTTGCAATTTTTCGTCATATTTAGCTAGATCAGAATTAGGCTGGCTAAGGCTGAGTAGTCTGATTTATTTCTATTTGCAGTGAAATCAAATCCTGAACTGCCTCCATCTAGGTAGCAATAAACTGTTTTGAAGAAAACATATTTTTGAAGGCAAACAGGTACATACAAAGTGTTGTTATACGAGTTTTGCAGGTCTGCTTGATGAGATTCTTCAGAAGCAGAGATTTGCAGAAAGCTCTTTGTAGCCCTGCTATCCTAAAATGTTAATTTTGAAACATATTGTTCTTTCAAATTTGAGACAGTAGTAAGCTTGTCTTTTTTTTCTGGTTGAAATTAGGAGAAAAACACATTCATTGAGCCCTGTGCTTTATGAAAATTACTTAAATCCATTTTATTTTTAAACTGAAATTTTACAGGCAATGGGCCTGATTATAACTTCAGATATGCTTGTGTCAAATTAGAGTAGCCTGTCAGGAATTTTTACTTTGCAAATTGGGTGAAGTCTGATTTAAAGAACATTTTAGTGGAGAGACCCATATGAACACTAGCATAGTCACAACAGCTCTTGGAATACAAAGTTTGTCAGTTTAGTCAATGACCAACATTCACCCACCCCCAAATATACACTTTTAAATGCCAGATCCAGGTCATTTTATCAAAACAGAATGAAATATGTATTTTGAAGTTAGCTTTTAGCACAGGCCTTTGTGAAACCAAATATTTACAGAGCTTAAGTCCACTTACCACAATTAATGTGCCACTTCCTAAGCCTGTAAGCTTCCCAGGCTTCTGGACTGACTAGGGGGATGGTGACAATCAGAGGGGCCAGTTTTGGTCTTTGATCTAACCACGTCAGTACCTATGCTGCCTACAAGGCAAAAAGCTTTTCTTTCTGCCCTGGATCCAGCCTATGCTCTCCACAGCCATGAAATGCTGTACAAGCAGCTTAGTTCTTCTTCCAGGAGGTCAGCCAGTATCTTCATAACTGTCTAAATATCAAATATGTTTTTTTCTAAATGTCTTTGTCAGAAGCTTTAAAAGCCAACATCTCTCCCTCTTCTCACCCCCATCATCTTTTTCAAATAATTTCCTTTTATTTTTCTTGGAAACACAATGCTTTTGTTCTGCTAATGGGAAACTCATTCCATTCCACTTCCATATAATTCTGTTCCATTTCTTATTCATTGTATTTCAGTAAAAGGAATATGTACATATGTATGTCTGAGGGATGTCACTTCATTGTGACCATCACAGAAAGAAATATTATAGAGCCAGATTCCTCCCTCCCCTAAACAAAATGCAGTCTTCTCCTGTGCTATACTTCCTTACAAAAAGTCAGGTGTTAAAAATAAAAGCAAAATTTGAAAATATCATGAAAATTAAACATCATTGTATCTTCCTCTACTGATAAATTGTAGTGACATTTAACAAGACAATGTCTGACTTCTGTGGTGTATTAAAAGGAAAGGTCAGTTAGCTACCTATATATATGAAAAATTGTGTTTAATTCTCTGTGTGCAGCCATTATAAAGTTAAAAAGCAGATCAGTTATGGGTGAAGTGCTGTTGAAAATATCAGCCTTGACAACTGTTTAATTTTTAAATGATTTCTTTCACTTCACTCTATACAATAACAGCAGCTGTCATTTTACTTTACCCGCATACATCACATACCCTTCACCCTAATGAAAAACACTTAAAGGATTTAACTGAACAAACCACAATTAGTAAAAGCTAGCAAGGCTTGTTGCTCTGATTTCATACTATGCAGTGATAGTTTAGTGTTTGGGGTTTTTTTTTGTGTTGTGGGGCTTTTTTTTTTTGTTTTGTGTTTGGTTTTTTTAGGGTGGGTGTTTTTGTTGTCATTTTTTGGGGGGTTTTTTGTTTGTTTGTTGGGATTTTGTTTTGTGATTTTCGTTTGTTTTGTTTGGGTTTTGTTTGTTTTTTGTTTGGATTTGTGTGGGGTTTTGTTGGTTGGTTTGGTTTTTGCTTGTTTTGTTTTGGGGGGGGTTGTGTGTGTATTTTGGTTTGACTTTTTTTCAAACAGGCTGCCTATTGAATTAGAGTCACAAGTATGTTTTCTCAATCAGATGTCAAGGACAGTCTCATTTATTCTTTCTCTGAGAGAGGTTTAAACGCAGAGTTCTATAAACCAAGCAGTTTATTATAGGCTTGTGACATCTTGTGCCAAAACAATTAAATCTTTCAGGGTTCTTTTGTTGCTTTTAAAAAGAAATGATACCTTAGAGAGATATGTTGATCTCTCACGAGCATTTTTGTGAAGAGATGGCTTTTAGATGGACCTCGTCCTTGGATGCTAGGTGAAGGGTAGCAAATGCAAAGCAAGCGCTGGCATTCTTCAGCTTCATTACAGTGCCATCAGATGGAACAGGGTGATCTCCACATGCCAAACTGAATTTTTGTTGAATTAAGTCCTCAACTGTAAAAAGCGTAGTGCCTGCCTCTTAGCTTTTGTAAAAGAAAGCTTTTTAGCTTCTGTAACCTAGTGTTAAAAACCCTAAAAAATCTGTATGGTTGCATGTAAACAGCTTAACTCTTAAATTTACTAATGTCAAAGCAGAAATTTACTGTTTAGGTGATATGTTTGAACACTGCAAATAATAAAACTAAAAAAGCCCAAAACCTACAGAGTTTATATCTTTGTAATTCCAAATAAGTAATTTCTGTCACCAAGCTGAAATATTACATTGAAAAATCGAGACTTTCTACTATTCTGCTATATTTTATTAGGAGGGCAAGATCAAATTGATAACTGTGTTCACCTTGTTAAATTATTTCCCAATATTTTTTCACTTGAAAAAGGATATTATTGAGTGCTTTAATAAATTTCCCCTTGAGAGTGTACCAATTAGGGAATATTTTCAAGTGAAAGTTCACAAATAGTGGTTGCAAATTCACAGTAAAAGAAATTACTTAACCATTTTTAGGCTTAATATCCATCCTGTTGTAAGATGAACAGTTTAGTCAGGACACCCGTAATATGAAAAACTGAGTTGGTTCATAGTTACAGTGCAGTTCAAAAGATGCTTGCCTGCCAATAATCATGAATGTTGATAGTCCAATAAACTGGAAAATGCTTGACCCTTCCAGCGAAGGGAGTTATGCGTTTGGAGCTGTGCATCACACCAGATATTGTAATAATGCCGACATACGAAACGTGGTGCAAGAAGTGTTTGATGATTGTCTTGAGTTGCGTATTGTTAAGGGGTAGATTCATGGAGAAGCTTAGGTTGGAATAGAACTGTTGGCCATTTTATCCAATCTCCCTCTCGAAGAGCATGACTTAGTTAAAATAATTATCATTCCATGATTATTTAGGGACTGACTGACCCAAATCATGAACTAAACTAGAAAGACAGTAAAATACATTGTCTTTAGATTGGAGCAATGAGTCAGGGGATTAAACTTACATAAAAGGATACATTTCTGATCAATGAGAACAGGATTTCTAGGTTCTGTTACAGAGAGCAAAGGGGCAAAACATCCAGATCTCAAGCAGTGCAAATGTCTATGCGTGATGTAGTTGAGAGAGCTTATTAGTGGAATTCTGTGAACCATACACCAAACTAAGTTATGTTTGGACATGGCCAATAAACCCTGTGTGGAAGAGGAAGGTTTTTAGAACTGGCTGCTGGAATTTCCTTTTCACTGAAACTAATAAACTCTCTGAAATGACTTCACTACTGCAAGTCAGTTTCTCTTCATAGACATTAAATAAAGCTGATTTTCAAAGTCTTTATAGAAGATTGCATAAAAAAAGGGTTGTGGGGGTCTCTTCCCATATGGGAAGACTCAATACTGATTAATTTTCAGTTAAATCATAAAAGCTCTGAAATTTTTGATGTAATGTGATGGGGATTTGCCATGACTTCTTTGCATTACTGTCTTGTTTTCAAAGAAGCTCTCAAATCTTTGGTGTAGTTTATTCAGTTCATTTTTTATGTCAGTACTTTATTCTGCAATGTCAAGACATAGGTTAAAATGCCCAGGAGTTTGACAATTAGCATTTTTTTCTGCTTTGTCTGAATTTGATAGAGAATTTTCCAAGGAAAGAGAAAAAGCCAAGGCCCGAGGGGACTTTCAGAAGCTACGTGAAAAACAGCAGCTTGAAGAAGATCTGAAGGGATATTTAGACTGGATTACACAGGCAGAAGACATTGACCCTGAGAATGATGAAGAGGTTGATGAAGAAGGCAAGCGAAACAGTACGTGTTCTTTACTCTGTACTACTTCTGTGTGGGACAGCTTGACTGCTGTTAAGGTTGTTACACTGGAGTTAATGCAGCCTGTCTTGTGCTGCTTTCTGATACCCAGTTTGCCAAATTGTTCATTAGCAGAGCAATGATGCCTCTTTGTATATGAATTCTTAGTCACAGAAGGTGAATCTGAATCTCACAGCAAAATTCTGTGCTGCACTGTCCAAGTACAAATCATTGTCTGCGCTCAATCATTACTGAGATTAAAAAAACTTGATTTATATTCTGTAACAAGTTAGGGTATACAAGCTATGTGCCATTAAGCATCATGAGAAATTGTTAATCAAGAATAATGTGTTTGCCTGTACATGCATGCAATACAAGTAACAATAACATAAAAAGTTTAAAGAATATGGCCAAAATTCCAGTCAAGAAATAACCTTCTTCTAATAGTTAGGACTTTTTTTTAGTTTCGAAATAGGGAAAGTGTATTCTGGATCTTTCTTTCTGCTGTTCAAGAAAACTATATAAAATCCTTTTTTAGTACATATATTTATTACCTGATTGTGCATTAAATGAAATCTTGGGGGATTTTTGTTCAACCCTAAGAAATATAATTATCACTTACTTATAATGTGTTTATTTAACAGTAGCGTGTAGTGCATTATGGGAAAGGCAATTTATGCGGTAGTGGCTCTCTAGTGTTTCTGACCTGAGTAATTAGTTTCATGATATTGTAACAACTGTAAAAGGTATAATCAATTCCTTTACATCAGAAATTTTGAGAAATGGTAGTATTTTAATGTCATAATTTAGTAGAAGTTATTTTCTAAGTCATGTTTACATATAGACCTTTAGGTTCTGAATAGAAATGAGAACATAGATTCGGGATTTAATGGTAAACATGAGATATAAGTCCAAATTTAAAGGTATACTGATGCTAACTAGCACCTTATTATTCACATGATGCTCTGAAAAGTCATGGTATTTGTTCATTTACATAAGTGAGTATATATAAAATACATTTACAAGTGGTTTTTCAAAGGCAACTTAGATTATTCTTTTCTGTGTTGAAATAATGTGTTATTACTATTCTTTTTCTTCTAGTTCTGCTAATTTATTTGAGCTGTTCTTTTAAACCATAGTACTTTTCAGAAGTAGTAAAATAGTGAAAATTACATGGTTTGATATTGAGGTATCTGTTTTTGAAACTTTTCTCTGTATCGCATCTTGTGAAGTTTTTTAAAATCTCTGTATTTTTTAGTTTCAAAATTTTATTAGTCCTTTAGTTCACAATAAAACCAAGATATGAAACTGTATTACAGACTGAAAGGAAATGATGACTTTATGAGAGGCTGGAAGGCAACTTGTGGGCTGATGTTGATGCTAGCATCACCCAGAATGGAATAATTTATGTCTACATGAAAATCTGTAACACTATCAGAGTTTTTATCTAGAGAGAGCAAAAAAATTCACTACACTTAGTTACTGCTACTAATGTTCTGTGGAAGGAATACATAAACTGAGCGTTTGAGTATCAGTATAAAATCCTAAGTCTAAGAAGTAAAAGGCTGCACTTTTAATGGAGTAAATACACTTGGTACAAGGCTGTCATGCAGGATTGCAGATGATGCCAAATTTGCACAGTGCGCTGGGCAACTGTACTGCCATCTGCGGTGCTTATAGACTTGGGTCGCCAGTCTGCAGGTGAAATATTAGGAACCTTTTGCATCCTGTTCAAATTGGATGTTTGTTAATATGCTGCACAAGAACCATTTGGAAAACAAGTTGTATGAAGAGGAGTGAGGGATTTGGGATTGTTTAAGTTGGAGAAGAGGAGCCTGAGGGGGGACCTTATTGCGCTCTACAACTACCTGAAAGGAGGTTGTAATGAGTTGCGTGCAGCCTCTTCTCTCAAGTAAGTAACAACAGGACTAGAGAAAATAGAGAAAATTTTAGGATAAGTTAAGAGTTGGAGGAGACTTGGAGAGTAAAAATAGAAAGATAGTAATTAAAAGAACTTTAAAACAAATCCCAATAATTTAATTTCAGGCATGCATATATATCTTGCATGGAATTTTCTAGCAAATAGGCAATCTCCTAGCACTCCTCTGGGTTTGTGCACATATGCTTAAACAGGTGGCTTGTAATTTAATTTTTAATATTAGCTGCAGCAGGGAGTAAAGGAGGAAGAGTTGTTGAATTGTTCCACCTCCTTGCATCCCAGATACGCTCTGCTGCGTATCATGTTGCACGGGGAGGTATGATGAGTGCACAAGCTATGTATCTAGATATTCCATGGGAAGATTTTGGGTTAGGATATTGAGCTACCTGTTTGGGAATCAGGTGAGATTTAGACGGATGTCACCATGTTAATAATCTTGAGCAGTAAGCTTCAGAAACATATAGTCTAGTTAGGAAACTACGTAGTCTATATATACTGGTGATGTGTTTCTAGAACTGTCTTTGAAGCATAAGGTAGGGCTGAGTCACAAGATAGGCAGATAATAATTTGCAGGCTTCTAGGCAGCTATGTCGCAACTTAGAATACCTAAACCTCTGGATGATCAAGATTACTCTGATTTATGGTGATGGCAGATGCTCTTCAATTATGTGGAAGAGCACTGGGTTTAGGATACAGAAGATCTGTTCCATCTCTGGCAGGAAAAGGTACAGATTTCAAAGGCAGTTAAATCAGTGATTAACAGCCTCTTACATAATCTTTAAAAATGTAGTTTATGTTCCTGCAACCCCAGCATTTTAAAATTTCTAACCAGAGAAGTCATTAAGTCAAGCCATTAGTATATGAGCCCCTGGTATTCGTGCGTCTCTGTTGCTGATAGCGTGCAGGTATTCGGTGCTGTTGAATAATGGAATGCCTTTTGACTACTCGAATTGTCAATACTAAGTGCTTTTCCTAAAGGTCATAAGTCTATTATGAACTGATAGCTAGTTATCCTGAAGTCAATCAGAAAACTTCCAGTCTTAAAAGCACTGAGAATTTAGCTCAAAGTGCAAAAATCAGTGAGAGGTGAGGGATTTAGCTCTGATTAGTTCTGCTGCCAGTAATTGCAGTTTGTTTTGCCTAACATTGCTTGTGTTGTATATATGGACACTTTTTTATTTTTTGCATTGCAACTGCTGCCATCTACTGTGTAAATGCTGGGATGACATGTACTTAACACGAAGGGGTTACATTGGCTGACTTAATGGAGGAAAAGAAGAAAAGCAGACTTAGCTGCTTTGGCCGTTCTTCCAATAAACATGGTAACACACGTTCTGATTTGCAGTTGACCTTTCTATTGTGCCAGCAGTGCATTTGACGTGTTAGCTTTTGAAAGCACATATTGTATGCGTTTTCTATAACAAAGATGTATATATCTTCAGCATGTAGACCCTCATGCATGCGGTTGTGTTGGTTTCAGTGCATGTTTGCAATAGCCTGGTGCTGCAGTGCTCTACCTTCCTAAAACATGGGCTTAAACTGTTTAGATTTCTACTGAGGTGTCTTTGCCCACGGTGGTTCTTGTTGAAGCATCGGTTTTCTTTTTCAAGAGACAAGTTAACCAGATGATAAATGTGTTATAAGTTCAGGTGTGAAGAAATTAAAGTATTTTACAAGCCTTGTAGTGGATCATAGTGTAAGCTTAGAACAGGATGGTGACAGTGATGATATTTACTATCTATTTATAATACTTTTAATGTAGAATCTAACAAAACATAGCAACCCTTTACTGTATCTCCTCTTGTTGCTGATGTTTTTGTTTCTGTAACTTGTGTTTTATTCAATTTCTTTCCCACCCACAATGGAGATGGATGGAGTTGTAAGAGTATGATAATTATTTTCAAAAATACTATTAATACTGGCAAACATACTAATTCAACATAACCACAGCTCTGTTAATTAGGAGATCTAGTTTTAATTCTACCTACAATAAGGTTACTTGAGCAACTGACTTCCTTGCTCTCCTAAGAAATCACTGTTGTTGCTTAGACTGAGGCTGACAACTCTGATCCAGTTACTTGAGAGAGTGGAGAACACTACACTAAGTCAGAAATTGCTAAGATCCTGTGGTCTTATTTTCTACAAATGCCGAGTCTGCTTGAGATTATTTCTGTAACTGTTACATTGTCTAATAGCTTGCACAGCTTTACAGGCTGGAATTTTTCCATAAAGATTGCTAAGAGACAGTGGTTCCAATTTTACTTTGGATATGTGTTTCAACATAGCCTTTAAACTAGCCATGGTCGAGTTCTGATGTCAATCATGAAGCAACATGGAACTGTCTGAAAACTGACTGTCATCCACTGGCCACAAATGCTGTCTTGCTGCTAGTACCTGACCTTGCTAGTTAAAGGCATTCTCAAGTATGTGTGCACTGATTTAGTTTCATTTTTGTCTTTCAGGGCAGGTATACCTTTTATGAGTATGATTTTACCAAACTACAAATTGGTGGCCTAAGTCTCTTTCTGTATTTGTGAGATTAGTCTGATCTGAGTAGCTCAAACGTAGACTACTGGATTAGAAATCTCATCCTGAATATTTTGCCTTGTATTACCTTTACCTCTGTTTCTATTAAAAGGACCATATCTGTAGAGTATACAACATTCCCAGGATTCAGTGTCATCCTTCAAACTAAAAGTGATTACTTCAGTTATGCTTCTGTAATGAAGACTGATTATTTTGCTTCCTTCCATTGCTATGCAACCATTCAACCTTATTTTAAGTTTCCATGGGCTGCCTATAAAGAGAGCCCATAAGAATGATTGCCGATAGTATCGACGTTAAATCTACACTATGAAAGTGGATACCTCACTGCAGTGTCATGTACAACATCTTCCAGCAAGCCCCTCCCTAAACTGAATTATCCTGAGGAACTTCACAGTCAGAATAGATAGTACTGCTTCTTTCTAATGTGTTTTCTGGGCAGAAGACCTGTACTGATGTATGTGTATGTACATCCACATGCTGATCAGAGAAAGAATTAGGAGAACTTTGGAGCTCATGGAATTGGTTCTATGTTACTAGCAGAGAGAATATGACTATTTTGCCAATACAGTACCTTTTAAAATAATTGTAAGATTCTCTCTATTATTGAATATCTGACTGTACAGATCACTCCACTTCTGCAGCTCTTTTCCTGCAGAACATGTAACAGGAAAGCTACCCAAGGTGCATCAGTGTGGAGATGAGATCATCATGTGGATCAAAAACGCATAGCTGAAGTTCAACCAGATTAAAATACTAATTATCTACTTTCTAGAGGAAAACATTTCCAACAGTAGTGCTTGGCACCCACCACAATTCAGTAATTCAGGTTGTAAATTAGCCTACTTCTGGATTCTAAAGTGACATCAAATTGTCATGTTGTAGGATTATGGAATTTATTTCTTCCAACTCCAGCTGGCTAGGAAATGTCACTGCTGATGGACACCAACTTACTTTTAGCAGTGTGTTAGTTATGTTATATTCTGGAGTGGAATTTGAAAACTCTAGTCTAAAATGTGAAAACTATTTAAAGTAGTGAACGTTATGAGAAAACCAATTATTTACTCACAGGAATAAAACATAGTGGTTGATAGACTTGACCTATTTTGTATATACTCATTGAAGTATTAAGCTGCGTGCTCTATGGGTTGTTTCTGTTGCCTAATGCAAGCATTCTTTTGTTTGAAACCAGTTAACGTAATTGAAGAGAGCTGATGCTATCTAGAAATAAAAGTAATCTTTCCAGAAGAATGCCAGTAAAATAAGGGCAAAAGGTGAATAAATTGAGAAAATTTGATGTCTTGGTTTGAATACTGGAGTACCAGTTTAAAGACCTCAAAGCTGGCCTTACGGAGATCAAATGCTTTTTCAAAATTTCATTCTGTGCTGTAGTTTGCCCAATGAACACCACCCTGAAAAAGCTGTAGTCATGAAATTGAGTCTTGTCAATTCTTTCCAGGTTGCTTGCATTAGTGCGAGTGGATGTGCTCATGCAGTATTGTTGCTGTTTTCTTCTGGCTAAAGATTTAATGACTTGCTAGCATTGCTGCAGCTGGGCTTCCACATGGTGCCTTTCTCAGTACTTCTATCACAGTATAACAGTAGCCTAGTTTCTAATGTAAACTGTTCTTTTGTTCCTCTTTCATTTTTGTAGCACAGCACCTGCAAGTCACTACCAGAGGTAGGGCAGTAGCCCTGTCTGAAATAGAGAGTAATGTTCTGGCTATATTTAGTAATTAGCAGAACTGGCAGTGGCTTCAGTGGGGACAAAGATTAATTTTTTTCTTTGTCACTTTGTTTTTCTTCATGCAGTCATGTCCAAAAAGGGCTGATATTTCTTATTCTGGGTTAATGCATCAAGTCTAGGTAGACTTGAATTAAAATTATATTATCTTACACTTACTCTTTTAAAAAATATTTGACATGTATTAAAACAAATAGCATTTGTGTGACACTGAGTGACACTTTATGAGGAACTGGATTCTAGGTACCGCCGTAGAGAAGGGAAGGGTTGATAAAATTGAAACCCAAGTGTGTGAGACACATCGCACATACGTAATACTTCCAAAAGTGGGCCTAGCTCTTTTTACATGCAGCTCTTAACAGCAGTGTATGAAACAAGACTCCTGCATTCATATTTTGCTGTTGCCCATCATAAATGCTAAAATGTTCATCATTCAGTGTCTATAATGTGTTTCACAACAGCATGTAAGTCACCCAGCGTAAGATAACGGTTTCGGTTCTTTACCAGACAGGGAAACTCTATGAATTTATTGAAAAACTATTAGTTCTGAAGATCTGAGACTGTCTGAAGTTGTTTTGTAAGTTTTTTTGTCTTAAACCCTTTGAAATTTTAATACTTCAATTTTAATGTCATTGAAGATTTGCTTTACTTTAGAATGAAATTCCTTTTGAACTCTGTGACTGTAAGCTCTGAAGTACACACGAGACTAGCAATATTCACGTTTCAAAACTGATTTATAAAGAAGCATGATGTTAGAATTGAGGCACTTGCAGGTGCTAAGCAGGGATTTTTCATATGTTAAACAATTACAGTAATATTTTAAGAGATTCGTCAAAACAGAAGAACTTTGTGAAAGAAGTTTTTGCTGTGCTTGCTGCCTGAAGTGCCTGATTTATTCAAACACCTGCATGGACATTTTGGATCTTTCTTTGTTATGCCAGCTCTGTGTACAACATTTTATGTAATGGTGACTCACATGTATGGGGACAGATTCTTAGCTGTCTCAAATAGCAGCTGAACATCTAACCTGCATAGACCTGTCAGTCTCTCAACTTGGATGGAATTGATGGGGATGGAAACCAGACTACCGTTTTCCACTTCCATGTATCTTTATTTCAGTGTTGAGGCAATATAGAGGCTGTGTAGAGAACTCATTTTGTAACTGATGTGTAGAAAAATCAGAAAATTCACGGTCTGATTCTCAAGTCTCACTTATATTAAGATGTGGGTAATTAAGCCTGCTTTAAGCCTCCTTTAGGCTACAAAATAGTGAGACATCCCTAACAGAAATAGGCATTGTAGCCCTTCTGCCTTCAGTACTCTCAGTCCACAGACATTGACTTAAATCCTCCGCAACAGAACAAAGCAAGAAAAAAAACCAAGCAAACCATCAGAAGAAGGTACACCCCAGAAAACCCTTAAGATATTCTGTTTTTCTTTCGCTCTTACCATTCTACAGTAATTTCAGTGCATCTTCCACCTCTTATTTTTTCCTGCTTCATATGGTATTTCTACTGTATAAATTAGCAATATTAATTTTACACTGTCTTGTTCCTGAGGTTTGCCTTTCATGTGTGTTTTGCAGACACAGAAGTAGTGTTCTCCTCTAGGAAGTACTGAGAGCTTTGGATGTTCATCATTTCCTATCACCTTTTGACCTATGTTGTCTTCCCTCTGTATTTCAGCTGATTTGAAGATAAATAGTATTGGCCAATCTGCAAATGAGTTTTGTCTAAAACACCCATTAGGTACAATTGCTGACAATTCAGTAATGATCTGCTGTATGTACAGTAGCTAATTGTGTAACAAATGTTATAACCCCCTTTTTATTAATAGTATTTCTCATCATCCTTTGTAGTATCCATTCTACTGTTCCAGTTCTCCTTCCTGTCTGCTCATACAGCATTTTCAGGCACAATTACTAGCATCTTGCCTTGATAATTCATAATGGAAGTAGAAACAGAGCGGTCAGTCTGATCAGAGTGTGAGTTCCTATTTTCAGAAGCACTTTCATTATGGAATTAGCAAGCATGCTAACACTTAATACTCCAGATGTGCTTATCGGTTTAACAGAATGCTTCTTAAATGAGAAGTAACAAAATCTATCTCAGGTTTGTTTCTTTACTAGGGGTAGCATGCTCTTTGCTACAAAACTCCTGTATTTTTGTAGTGTTTTCTCAGCAGTTACATTGAAACATAGAAAGAAACAAAAAAAGCTCCAATGCACTCTGAGATACTGTGTGCTTTCTTTTAAGAGGAGGACTGACAAAGTGTCTGACTTCATCTGCTATTCTTCAGATCTTCCAAGCTCTCATCAGACCTGAAAAAAATGGAGGCATTCTTTCACTAGAACAGGAGATCACTTTCTGTGTAATGCCTTGCTTGGCTCTCAATCTAAAGCAGTTTCTGTCTCCTAACAGCAAGTATGCCCACCAGTGAAACAGAATCAGTGAACACAGAGAACGTGAGTGGAGAAGGAGAGAACCCAACATGCTGTGGGAGTTTATGGTGAGTACACAGACGGTTCTCAAATACCCACCCTCATCATCTCAAAATTTGAAAGGATCTTTCTTTCTCTTTTGTTTATTTAGCCAAAACTGCTTTGAAATAGTCAAGCTTCGTATGACACTTGAGGTTTTGTGCATTTCAGTAGTTTTAGGCCAATTATTATGGCATTAAAGCACTCATAAAATTTTCAAGTTAAGAAGATACAAACTGATTTAACTGGACTTCTAGTGGAGTCATGATTTCCTGAAAGCTTTTGTAAGCTATAGTTAATTGTCCAACATAATAATAAAGACAGAACTGAAGTCCACTATTACATGTAAAAAGAAACATTTTCTATTTAATTGTGCATGATCTGGAGAATATGTAACTTTTTTAGGCAATAGCTGAGTGTATGGGTGTATTTCTATATCCCATGGTGTTCACTATTTATTTGCTCGGATTTTCATGACTTCCAAGCAGCTAACTTTATATTTATATAGTTTTAAAGGAGATTTCCTTTCTTTCACTTAGAAAATTTATGAAGCTTTAGGAATGGTATTTCAGAAAATAACAGACAGTAGAATTTCAGCACTCCTGACACATTTTGTTAAAAGCTTGGTTTTGTGTGATTCCAATGTGATTCCAATATAATTCCAATATATTGATCTCCAGAATTCTAAAGAGACTGAAATCATGTTATTTTTTCCACATTCTTAAAAATGTGTTTTCTTTTCTAGTCAAACCATCTCAAAATCCAAGTTCAGGTCAGTATTTTCCTCTTTCTTTATCACTTTCCCCCTCCCCATGAGACTATTTACACATCATGGTAATCTTATATCATTATTCTGTGTTTACTGTACTTTAAATTTCACTGTGTGAAAATTCTTTCTAACAGTTACTGGTGAATACAAAAAAGTATCCATGAACATATCTGGAAATCAAACTCCCTGATTTGCTTTGATGATACTTGTGGCTTTGAAAATATGTGTTACTGTTCTCAAATATGAATGCAGAAGGGAGGTGTTATTAGCAAAATTAAGAATTAATGGTGCTGATACTGCGGACAGTGGATGTACCAGTACAAAAGTAATAGGTTTCTTTATTTGGATTTTATTTTCCAGTCTTACAGGACACATATTTAGTAATTAGAAGAGATAATTGCAAACACAGCAGAAATATCTCTTTCTGTTTAAAAAGGTTAGGTTACTCCAATAGGGAACAAAAAAAACACAACTGTGTCATTTAAGGTAAGTAATAACATGGTAGACTCAGTGAATCATGAAGGGCAAAGATACTCCTACAGCTGCAGACCAACCCACAGAATAAATATTTATCACAAACAATTTTCAGTGACTGGCAACAACTTTCAACATCTGTCAACAGCAGTTTTGGCAACATCTAGAATAATTTTAGGTTTTTTAACCCTAGTAAAGCTGATTTCAGTGTTGGATGTGTAGCAAGTAATTAATTGGTAACAGCAGTGTATTCTTCTTGCAACAATGAAGAGGAATAGCATACCTGAAACCAGCATTAATTTCCATTACTAAAAGTACAAATATTAGGTGCATAAGGAAGACTGTTAATGCTTGAATGCAGTGCCAAACTCAGTTATTTTTATGGTGTTGTTTTTGCATATTGGTTCTATTTTCTGAGGCAGATTTAATGCATTTCTGATATTGCTCATACTAAATACAATACCTGCTGATTCAGACATTAGAAGTATTAAGAAATTCACATAGTTATTTGTTACAATTTTAAAAAGCCATCATTCCATGTTTTGGTACTGATAGAAGCTTCCTCTGTCTCAGCCACTCATTCTTCCTGCTCTCTCTGTGATGCGGTGATGCAGTGAATTGTATCAGACAGTTTACCAGCTAAAATCAACCCAGAAAAAAAAAGAAATTGTTTCCACCAGTCAGTTCTCAAGTCTGACCCACTTGATTAGGGCTAGTTTTGGCAAAAGGGATAAGAGAGGGTAGAACAAGAGGAGCTGACCACTGCTCTCTGTCACAACAGATTTTTGCTAAACCGGCTTGATAGTGGAAGTATAGAGGAAGAAGCTTAAACATGTCTTCTCCTCTCAGTTCTTTGATATTTTGAGGCCAGATGAAGCTTCCATTGGAGTTTTGGTTTGCTCTGTCCCTTGAATGTTGGATGAAGCAGTTGCTGGTTCCTAAAATTTATTATCTGAGTCCACGGCTGTATTTCTGGATGTGTGAACTTTATATGCCCCGCTTTTTGGTAGTATCAAGTGCTTCCTAATCCTTCTGTTCCTATGACCCAGCATTATATATTTTAAACGGAAATGCATCCAAGGGAGACTAATTGGTTTACTAAAACTCCCAAAAGTGAAGCAGAGAAATTAAGTGTAGTTTTATGAGTCCAAAGGTCAGCTAATACCCTCACTTAGGAGTCCACCTCATATCTAGACAGGGCCTCTTTACTTGTCCTGGGTTGTCACTCTTCTTCATTTCACAAACATTTGTCCACTGACACAATTTCAAGTCATGTCAGTAGAAATCTCTAGGAGTTGCTGACTGAGATTTCTAAGGGTAGATTTCTAAAAGCTGACTTCAACATTCCCACCTTGTTTCAACCTGCTGGAATTGTGCCTGCAGTTTAACTCAAAGCCTATGTTTTCAGACTAACTGCAATTTGAATTCCAAGTTGCTTCACTGGCTTTTCTTTACTACTACACTATGAAGTGTATGGGCCTAGGAAGAAAGATATATCTTGTAACTCAATCAAATGTTAAATGCAGCTTAATCTAATTATGTCACAGGTGATTAGTCTCGAAAAGTTGTGATTTACACTTAAAAATCTGTAATGAAATATTAAAAAAAAAGGAATAAAAAATTAACACTTCCTAGTCTGCAACTAGTAATCATTTCCATAGCTCTCTGAAGTATTGTGCACATATTTAGGAAACTACGCCTGCTCACACATACATACTTGAACTATGTTTTCTACACAGAAGAAACTCTCCATATACTCATGTGTTTTCTGTATAATAATAACTTTATTTTTATTTGAACTTTCAGTCGACGCTGGCGTCGCTGGAATCGATTTAATCGCAGAAAATGTAGAGCTGCAGTAAAATCTGTCACATTTTACTGGCTTGTTATTGTCTTGGTCTTTCTGAACACATTAACTATCTCATCGGAGCATTATAATCAACCTGACTGGCTGACCCAGATCCAAGGTACAATCACAAATTATTTGACCTGTTTTGACTTTGGAAACTTGCATTCTATAAGTATTTTTGTACTTTGCCATTTGGTGGTTGTTTGCTGTCCTGAAGGATATTCAACCCAGGTAAAGAGAGATACAAGAAATGACTGAATGTATTTGATTTCCACAACTGTCATGCAGTTTAATGGCATACCAGGAGAAAACTTGACAATAAACTGTAAATACCTGTACTTTTATTGTTAAAGCGTACTTGAAAGATGAGGAAGGAAATGGTAACTGGCACAGCAGAACATGCTGTGGGCTGTGTTGCTTAAGTTATAGTGTGGACTTGAGCTGTGAGTTGAGCAGCCATGAGTGGCACAACGGGTTGGAAGATGAAGGGTGTACAGGTGGCAGAAAACTTGTCATCCTTGCTTAACTTTTGCCACCTGGACATCAAATAGAGTCCAACAAAAAAACAGTACTTCTTAAGCAAGAGCCTGTAAACTAGTATAGAAAGTATAGTACTAATATGTTAAAATAAAAATGGAATCTATGAGACAATTCAGGAATGTCTTTCTTTTTTTCTTTCCCCCTCTTTTTTTTTTATTTTTAATATTTTCTTCCAGATATCGCAAATAAAGTTCTTCTGGCTTTATTCACCTGTGAAATGTTAGTAAAGATGTATAGCTTGGGCCTACAAGCTTATTTTGTTTCTCTCTTTAACCGCTTTGATTGCTTCGTTGTTTGTGGTGGCATTGTTGAAACTATTTTGGTGGAGTTGGAAATTATGTCACCCCTTGGAATTTCAGTGTTTCGCTGTGTTCGTCTCCTGCGTATTTTTAAAGTAACAAGGTAAGATCAACTAATACTGCTAACTTTAGGGATCGCTGAAGGGTGATCAGTAATTCTTTTGTAATACTTCATCATGCGCTGCTCTTTTACTGTTTTGTTTGGGGTTTTTTTGGTGTGCGTTAACACACGCATTTTAATTTATAGGCACTGGGCATCCCTGAGCAACTTGGTAGCATCCTTGTTAAACTCAATGAAGTCCATTGCTTCACTGTTGCTTCTGCTTTTCCTCTTCATCATAATCTTCTCGTTGCTTGGAATGCAGCTGTTTGGAGGCAAATTTAATTTTGATGAAACTCAAACAAAACGGAGCACCTTCGATAATTTTCCACAAGCTCTTTTAACTGTATTCCAGGTAACTTTCTTTCATCCCGTATGAAACATTTTACCTTTGATGATCAACAAAACTGTTTTTAAGTGATCATGTTGCTTGAAAATAAAATCACAAATACTATTTATTCAGTTTACTTTAAGTAGCATTCTGCTCATTAAATTCAGTACTCTGGTAACTCTACACCATTTATACCATTTGTTTCATGTCTTATTTGATCTATGCAACACAGCTGTCATATTACTTCACAAAATTAAATCTCCTTTGTCCATCAAATACATGACTAGAAAAAGAGGTGGAAGGTTACTTTGATTTTAATCAAATTTTCTTTAACTTCCTTAGCTATATAAGATTTCAACTGTTCCTAAGCAGGCAAAAAATGAGAAGCTTTGTAAAAGTGCATATTTGCATATGGGTCATATCACTTACTGTAATATAAAAATAAATACGAATTTCCTTAAAGAGACACTGTCAGGTTGTTAAAAATTTTAAAGCAACTACTCTGTTACTTCTGAAAAGCCAGGACCATACGGTTTACTTTTCACTATTTTATGATTATTTTAGTTAGTTATTTATTTTCCCACTTTGGATACTGGAATTAGGCTAATCAGGTTCATCTTTCTAGTCATTTTCACATTCAGCTTTGCGCATTACTACAGTGTTTGGTGTTAGATGTTGTAGGTGAGTGTTCAAAGCTGACCTTGCAAGACTCAACTTTATATCAACTTCCTATCTCTCTGGTAGGCATTTCATCTGGTGACTGCCCAGAGCAAGCAAAAATTCTTTCCATGTAATTTTGACATAAGAAAATCTTAATGAGAAATTTCCTTAAGAGGATAAGTGTCCACATTTGTCCTGATATTACCCCTTTAAAAAATTAAGGCTGTACTTTTAAACTCAGCTGAGTTGAATTTTATTCCGATTTTAGGCTGCCTGGTTTTCAAAGGAATGAGGCTTCCTTCAGTTTCAAATTCCCTCAGGAGCAGCCAGCCTGTTGGGTGCTCAACAACTATGCAAATCAGCTTGAGAAGTTTACTTTTCCAAAAATGAATTTCTGAAGTTGGCATGCATGTAATTTTCTTGAACAACTACTTAATTACTTGGAAGGGATAGTCAGTATTTTTTTTTTTCCTCAGGATAGAACTCAATTTTCAAGAAGTTACATAGAAATATATGCAGTGCCCTTATAACCTGCATACTCAGAATTTTTGTCATAGTACAGAATAAGCAGAGTTGCTTCTTTGTAAACTATCCTGTTAACTAATCAACAGATTTCTGTAAAATTCTTAGACTTTAGTGAAGCTCTGTGAAACAGTAGCCAATGGGAAAATCATGTAATTCTGCCACAACACTGAGCTCCATTCAGTTCAAAATAGCTACCATTGCAAAAGCTATAGCAGTAGCCTATATGTGTGGTATGTGTATTATATAATTTATGATAAAGAAGCCAGTCACTGTTAAAACTGAAATTAGGTAGAACATTTTGCACGACTAACAAATGGCATACACTAGAAAAGATTTGTGGTGACTATTTAAAAAAAAAAAAAAAAAAAAAGAAACTTAAAACATATACAAACTTGATTTTCAAGAGTGATGAACATTTGAGGGCTTTAATACTTACTGAAAATCAGGGATTTTACTTTTGCATACTGAAAACAATAAAATTATAGGCTTCTTTTTTAATTATTTTTGTCTTAGGAAGTTCAGTGATGTGCATGTGTAGCATAAAATAAAAGCTAATAGAGTTAAACCCAAGCTTTCAGGAGATGCTTATTGAAATAATAATAAAAAAAGCATGACAAGACTGTGGTACTGCTTTAAGTATACAGAAGGTTACCTTATTGTGTATTATGGTCAGAGGAAATTTATTTCTCTGTTGATCTTTTTGGTGTTGAGTTACTTATAATATATCTGCTTCTTAGATTCTGACAGGTGAAGATTGGAATGCTGTTATGTACGATGGCATAATGGCATACGGTGGCCCATCGTCATCAGGCATGATAGTCTGCATATATTTCATTATCCTCTTCATCTGTGGTAACTGTATCCTTTGTCCTTACTGGAAACATCTTCCAATGGGGCTGTGTGCCAGGGACATATGCAAAATTTCTTCAGGAAGGAGTAAATTACGATGGACATACAAGTGCTTTCTGCATGTGCTAAGTCCACTGAAAAGACTTGTCTTTGTACTCATATTCCCTAATGAATGAGACTTCAGTAATCTCTTGAGTCCATCTGCAGCCACCACAATGGCAGAAACCAGAGAATTTTTTCTTTCTTCTTTGAGTGGGAAACTAGCCCTATTCTACTGTCTTGCTTGTATTTGACATCTCTCCCTCTGAGAATGTGTAGATGTAGTCTTGATTTCTATGGCAGTAATTTTCTGTTCATCCTTTTGGTGCTTGATACAGTCCTCTGAATCCTGGCATATACTGACAGTGGAGCCAGTGATCCACTGTATAGTGCAGAGACTGCATGGAGAAATGTTGGGTCAGTTAGGATGAAGTCTGCTGAAGCATTCATTCATCTTCTCTGCCTTCAGTGTAAATACTTCATGTACGCCATGTAGCATCAGAAACTAATGTCATTCTCAGAAACTCTTAAAAGGTCAGGACACGACAGAAGGGCAAAACCATTCTATTTTCTGTGCTATATGGTACTTATATCAGTATTTTTGCTTAACTAGTAGGGACTGAAGTATGGAACTTTATGTAGATTGTTGTAGACACAGAAGATAGTGCATTACAAAAATGGTTTTTTTTAAATGCCTGAACAGTCTTCACTATAATAGACAATGTTACATATTTGAAACTTTCTCAGGCCAGCATAAAGTCGAATTTAATTTTGTTTCAAAAATATGTAAAGTATTCAAAAACCGCGTAGATTAGGCAAATCAGGATATGCTCTAGTGTTTTGTGGTTTTTTGTTTGTTTGGTTTTTTTCTTGAGGGTTGGACACAGTGATCTGAGAGGTCTTTTCTAACTGTGACAATTCTGTGATTCTGTGTGATTCTGCCATTTTAAAATCAGTGACCCTAATGGGTCTCTGTTCATTTTACACCCATTGTTAATCTAGTCCATTAAATGAGTGTTATTTTCACTATCCTCCAGCATCACAAATCTCTGTGCTGTAGGTTGGGAACATGTGTTTTGTATCTCTCACTTTGACAGTGTTTATGCTGATAATAAACCAAACAAGTATAGTAAGGCATAATGCCCTTAAAATTATTTGAAATAGATATCTTGCTAAATGTCTTCTTGGCCATTGCTGTGGATAACTTGGCAGATGCTGAAAGTCTAAATACAGCTCAGAAAGAAGAAGCTGAAGAAAAGGAAAGGAAAAAGAATGCAAGGTAAAATAGCATCTACATGTTGAATAAGCAGGAGAGAGAAGGAGGCCGGTACTGAATTATTGATAAGGATTTTCTTTATTTACATGTCTTTACCATCTTCAAAATTTATTTGACTCAGGAAAAATACAAAAGAATTTATGCAGATACTACAATAAGACCCAATTAGTATGATTTTAGATAAAAGCTGGGTAGTAGTTGGGAAAATGGGGTGAATTAAGGACATAATGATAAACCAACTGATATTTAAACACTGCAATGGTAGGATTTATTGTACAATTAGGACAAGAATGTATCTGCTGTTGCCAGTGCGCAACTCCCCATGGAATCAGTTCTCTAAGCCTTATATAGACAAGAAGAAAACCTTCCTTTGAAATCAGTGCAGGCCTATTGAAGTCAATGAAAGTTGTTTGTATGAGTCCGAGGGCACAGTTTATCCCTTTAGAAAGGAGTAATGATCATGCATTGAATTTTTTTGGGATTAGCTTCTGGAATTATATTCAAAATCATAATCTTTTAAAGGGATCATTGCATTCAAATGCAATAGATTTTATTGCTCTTACCCCTGCAGCTTATACAAATGATTTTAAATATTTTACTATATGGTTTTACGTATGCTCTCAACTTTTCATGGAATGGAATAGTTCATTTAAAATCTTCTGTCTTTACATGATGTGATTTGTAATTGTTACTGTATTGTTTTGTAGAAAAGAGAGTCTGGAAAATAAAAAAAGTGAGAAGTCAGAAGGTGACCAGAAGAAGCCCAAGGATAGTAAGGTGTTTATTTTAAAAATTGTGTCTTTTCTAAGAAACAGTTTTACTAATTTTGCTAGGGAGTACTTTTCAAGTCTGTACAATTTCTTTTATGAACCCAACATCCCTACATTTTTTTTTTTTTTTACAGGTAACAGAAACTTAGTTCTTAGTTTTGCATCCTCACAGAATCTTTTAATCCAGAAAATCCTTTTGGTTTCAGGATATCCTGAAAAGAGAAGCTCATAGACCATGAAGTAGTTAAAGTTATAAAAAATTGGCATTATTTTAGAATCCCTGTAGCTATTTGCTTAATAAATCCAGTAGAAAAGATTAGTGAATGGTAAATTTGTAGCAGAATATTCCAGGATTCTTTGTAATTTCTACCAGAGCCTGTTGGTTACATTCTTTTTATGATTTGTGCATCCAGAAGACTGTGGATACTATAGAAAAATACTACTTTTGAAATATGCATTAAACTATCAGCTCTCCTCTGTTCTCAGTTACCTTGTTGCAGAAAACTCAGACTAAGTATAGGGGTCACTTCCCTGACTTCAGAGGCTTATTTGGCTTCTTTTCACTTGAATTTTATACTCCAAGCTATATTTAAATTTATTTTTCTTCTTGTGCATTCCTTTCATTGCTGTAGGTAACAATTACTGAATATGGTGAAGGAGAGGATGAGGATAAAGATCCTTATCCACCCTGTGATGTACCAGGTATGTGAATGCCCGTCAGAATACAAACACTTTTTTTTTCAAAAATATCCTAAAGTTTCTCTTGCTGAATACTGAATCAAGTCATTTGAAGTCGGTGAAGTTGTGCTCTGTTCTCAGTAGATAAATGGACCTGTAGGCTGCTAAGTATTATCTTTTCCTGCAGCTTCCTAGACAGTAGAAACAGCATATGAGAGATAATACTATGAGCCTGAAGACTACTGTGTTAATACTATCTGGATGTGAGAGCAAACGATAAAGTTTTCTGAAATGTTTGGCAAAAAAAGGGCCATTTCAGGCCTGATGATGTTTTGTCAGTTTTGTCTTAGCTTCTTCCAGTCCAATGAACATACTTACCTAAAAATTAGTTCTGTCTAATTGGCTGTATGCCTATTACAGAGGTCTGCCCTACCTTTTGAGCAGTCAGTGCTCAAACATTGCCCAGTGCTCACCACCCCTACAACAGCACAGGCATGGACTGATGGCCAGGGGCTCAGCTTAAGTGGGGCTCTAGAGCCATGTGCAGAACTGGGGATGGAATCCCCAGATGAGGCTGATCAGGGCCAGTAAAGCCTATGAGTGTACTTAAGCACACACCTGTATGTGCAAACAAACATGTATATAAGTTTGTGGCAACTATATGGATGTTCATATATTGACATATATGTTTGAAGACATGATATGAATATGTATTTCCTACAAGCTACATATATTTTAATACAAGCCATGTTTTTATATTGTTATGAACAAAATCAGAATCATAGAACGTTAGGGGTTGGAAGGGACCTCCAGAAATCATCAAGTCCATCTCCCCTGCCAAAGCAGGATCACCTAGGGCATGTCACTCAGGAACGCATCCAAATGGGTTTTGAAAGTCTGTAGAGAAGACTACACAACTTCTCTCTGCAAATGTAAATGCTTTTTATTTTATAGTAAAAAGGTGTTTAATTTAAAGTAGGTGAAGATGAAGAAGATGAGGAGGATGAGCCAGAAGTACCAGCAGGCCCACGTCCCCGCAGAATATCAGAACTAAATATGAAGGAGAAGATAACACCGATCCCTGAAGGGAGTGCCTTCTTCATTTTCAGCAGCACCAATCCGTAAATACAGTTTTGAAAAATACTGTTTTAGTCCATCAAGGTTTAGCAGTACAGTGAAGAGGCTTCTTTCTATTGAGGTTAAGAATAGAACTCCAGTGTCTTCAATAGCAGAGAGATTGGCTTCTCTCCTAAGATTTTTTTTTTTAATTACTTGTTAAATGAAAAGAATTTGACAAATAGACTAATTTGCTTCCCACTGTTGAAGATGATAGCATTTTGTACATACAGTCTGTCAAGTCTGCACATGTCTGAAAAGTATTGTTTAGTGTATATTAGCTATTTAGTGTGTTAGTCACTGGATATAAAAGTTGTGACATAAGATCTGAGCATCTTCTGCGTGAGATAGAATTCCTAGTAACCTTTGTGGAGCAATACAGGTGAGGAAGAAAATAAGAGAGAAAAAGAGAAAAGGAGGAGAAAGAATGTTTGTATTCCTCTTGGAGTAACAGCATTTTCCAGATTCATGCAAACACTGAAGAGAAATACAAATTATTTCAAAAACCAAAACTAATAATAGTTGCATTCTGGGAGCAGTTGGAGATTTTCAGCACTCAGTCTAACTCCAGAGCATTTGAAGTTCTTTGACGGTGAAGAACACAAGCTTCAGTTGTCAGTAGAAGTAATTACTGATTATTGGATGGAAGCAAACAAGTGAACTAAATTCAGTTCCTACAGACTGAATATACCAGTCTTAAAAGGCAGCTTAAGAGTTATTTGGCATGGGAGAATGCTATCTTCTCGGTGGTAGAGGTAATGGTAATGAAGTTTAGAAGATGGGGTGATGATCAAGATACAATGTTTTGGGCTTGTATCTTATTTATTGCATGGGTTGCCTAAAGCTCTTCAGAATTTTCAAACAAGCTGGAAAGAGAGCTATTTAAACTAGTAATTTTATGAACACATACACTGAATGCAAAAGCATTAGAGTTGTTGAATACATCAAATTGCTTTGCTCAGCTAATGGTATATATTCTCAGGCCAAAATGGCCACCTTACCTAACTAAGATACACTATACTCAAATCATCTACTTAATAGCAGGAGAACAAATTTTCCCCAAGAAAATTTTCCTTCTGATGCTTTAGCAGGTTTTCAACAACTTCAGTGTTAGTTATGAACCTGATCCTGCTTTTTTTGCAAATTTAATCCCTGGCCTACTCTGCCAAGGTGCTTAATAATGTTTGTAACAACCATTTGCCTAGTGACTCTAAGCCATATGTAGAGTTCTACCTCATGTTATTTGACTGAAACTTAACAGCTCTATAATCTTGTCCTGTAAATTTGTAAGAAAATCTTCATGGGAGATTCTGGTTTGGGTTGCGTCTCTAAGTAGTATGGTGAGATCTGCAGCCTAAGCTACATCTCACCAGTTGAGTGTTTTTGACAGCTTTTAATCAAATCAAACTGGGGATCTGAAATTGCTTCTTGTCTAGCATAGGTCCACTTGACATTGGCTTCTGTATGTGCACAGTGGTACAAACACTGGAACCTGTAGTGGCATTTGTAACACACTGAAAAACAATAGCAGCTTGGAAATCCTTGCTGAGGCTCCTTTGCTAAGTGCAGCTTCACTACAGGTGGATCAGATTTTGAATTTATTTACATTTTAGAAATCAAGAGCAATAGCTTCAGCATTTGCACCTCATTTAGATGCTGACAGTTGCATTGTTCTGTCACTGTTGGCAGAGTAATACAAAACCTGTTGTCTATTAGCCATCTGCTGAGTTCTGTTTTGTGTGTTTTTGTATCTCTTAAGAATTCGAGTGGGATGCCACAGACTCATCAATCACCACATCTTTACCAATCTCATCCTTGTCTTCATCATGCTGAGCAGTGTTTCCCTAGCAGCAGAAGATCCAATTCGGAGCCACTCTTTTCGAAATAATGTAAGCCCTTCTTTTTTATGTCTGAAGATAAATGTATCCTCACAGGATAACAATCCTTTGGGAATAGTGTCTGTTTTTTAATTTTCAAGTTAAGAAACTTTCTTTTTCCTTTTTCAAGCTATACATTTGAATATATTTTCTTTAAAACACATAAATCTTTAAAGGCAAGTAACTTTATTGATGGAACATCATAGGTATTACGACCGTTTATTATGTACATAATGTTTTTCCTTTGTTAGCTATAAACACAGGAGAATAAAATAAGCTCAAACTGAGCGTAATCTTTATAATTTTCAGATTTTTTCATAACTTTTGGCTGGTGTACTTGATACCCATTTTCTGAATCACTCTTACTGGTTCTTAGTGTTTGACACTGATATAAAAAAGCCAGCTAAAATTATCACTGTTTATAACATGTTGGGAACAGACTCTGACCTGTCCTTTCTTCTCCTTAATTACCTCTTATATGGTCTGAGGCAACTCAGAGAATCACTCCTAGTGTATGTATGGATTCATAAGGGTATTACCTCTTCTTTCAGAGAAGCTGGTGTGGCCACATTATTGAGTGTGAATACTATCACATTGGTCCAAAGATCGTTGGATTCCTGATTGGCCATATCAGAAACTAAACAAATTTCACTTCTTTTTCTCAACTCACATGTAAGATGAGGATCAGAGTGTGCCCGGCTCTTGCAGTGATTCAGAGTCAAATACCATTTCAGGCTATATACAAACCCCGCAGTTTGGAAGTGTTTCTGCAATGATTTTTAAATATTCTTGTAGAAATGAAATATTTGTACGATTATTAAATTCATAGATGTTTCTATTATGCAATAAAAGTGCAGTGTCTGTGGTGGGTAAACATCTGTGTTCTAAAACAAATTCCTGAATCCCGTGTTTTAAGTTCTTAGTATAGTAGAAGACTTGCCTGTTATTCAAGTGCACAATTATTAGACAGAAACAAAAATAAATCCATTCCTGTGACCGATAATGTTTGTCTTAAGTTTGTTGCACTTGTAGTACCTGTGAAGCAAGCCTCTCATGTTGTTGTGAGTTGTGCATGCTTTAGATTAGGTATGAAATAGGTGAGATGAAGCAAGTTGGTAATAGTCTCTGGGGGCTTTTGGGATACTTTGACAGAACTTCCAGGACTCTCCTGTCTTAGATATAAAGTGATCTGTAGAGATTGCCATGGAGTTAGGGAAACTCTTCTACATCTTACTGGAAAGATGGGCCTGGTAGGTCTGTAGAGGTTGTATCCCTCTAGTTCTTGCTAGCGTAAAATGAGCCTCTGAAAGTCCTCTTTTGGCTGTTGATGTTCTCTGAGCATTTGTTCAGTAACATGAGTAAAAAACCAAAAAGATAAAACTTTCTTCAAAGGTAGAAAGAGGTCAAAGAACAAAGCCACTCCTCATGCACTATTCAGTAGAGCTGTGTGCTTCCCATAGCAGTAAAACTGGACAAGTGCAATCGTATGAATAAATCACACTACTGGGTAAGAAAGAGGGCTGGTGGGGAATGCTGAAATTGTTATTGTAGAAATGGCTTGAAGGGCTAATAATTGGGTTTGTAGCTAGAGGAGTACTAAGAAAATGTAACTGGGGAGTGGTGATAACTGAAAGGATTGTTCCTATTTGGGACGTAAAGTGAGTCATTTCAAGAAGGCACTGATCACTTGTTGAAAATATTCACAAATACACCTGCATATTTTTCTTGCTGCTGTCTTGAATGATGATGTTTCTTCGACCATCTCAGAAAGGGTTTAAAAGTTTACAAACTGGAATACGTTTAAATATTTTTATTTAGCTCTAGAATGAATTCCCTACTGATTAATCTTTGTTAAATGGCTTTAATATTTGCCTATTTTTTCAGCCACAGCAAGGAACAGAAGGATGTGATCTTCAGCTGAACATGGAAAAAAATGTTTCCTTTTATGTGGTCTAATAGCAATACTTTCTTTGTGTATTGTCTCTTATTTTATTTCTTCTTCCCATGTTATTAGTTACTGAACCACAGGCAACGTGTTTCTGTGCACAACTGTTAGCCAGTTGAAAAGCTGGATGCTTGAAACTAAACTAGTACCCTACTGCTATCCGTGTCCATAGCTAAATTAGGTGCTAGCCATATGGCCTTGAAATGGTGAAATTTGGTCATATTGAAATATATGGCAGCTGTCCTGTCACCATCAAGTGAGGTCATTATCCCACCCACAATCTTTTTAAAAGTTTGCATATCACTAGGCAACTGTTGTGGGTTCTTTCCAATTTCCTACAAATAAATCGCTGCTGTATTTTCCAAGTTCAGAAAAAAAGAGTTGAGGTGCTCATTTTAAGTAATTCAGATATTTGTTAATTTGCTTTGTGACACTCTAGCTCAGTCTATGCAGGAACAGTAAAATGTAGCAGAATGTAGAATGATGTGCACTCTAGAAGCATCCATCAATGTTTTATTTTTTGATATTTCAGGGGAAAAAAAATGCTTCTTATTAATAAGTATTTATTCTTTTTGTAAGATTTTGTATCACTGCTAAAAGTGGAAGAAAGTACGTGTGAAAGCTGATAGAAGAAAGTCTGAACTGAAAGAAAGTGTTACTAATTGGGTCCTATTAACTCTTTAAGGCACCTAATATCTAAGCACAGAGGAATCTGATAAATTTTTAAGTAAATAAAAATTGTTGCACAATAGCTGGAATTTTAAGCTACTTTGTGTAAATTCTCTGTCTACTTAGATTAGTTCAGATGTTGTTGTGTATGTGGTCTAAATTGTAAAAAAATTATCAATAGATGGATTTCTTACTGTGGCACGTATTATACCTTGCAGATACTTGGTTACTTTGACTATGCTTTCACAGCCATCTTTACTGTTGAAATCCTGTTAAAGGTAATGCATTGTTAATTGATACTTGTTAGCTCAAAAGCAGATTTAGCAATAATGTTTGTAACTTTTTGTTTACCTTCCAGATCCTAGGTTATGCAGATTATGTCTTCACTAGTATGTTTACATTTGAGATCATTTTGAAGGTAACAGGTTTTTAAAGGAAGTTTGTTTAAAAGGATTTTCCTTGTGTGTCACCTGCCAAGAAAAGGCACTTGAAGTGTTCTTCGCCTTTTCTCTAAGCGATCAAAGCTAAACTTTTTTTAAACCAGAGGAGTTTTTTGACAGTTCCTCATAGTTTTGATTGGTTATTTTTTACCACTGGGTGCATGAAGAAGCTGATATTTTTGTCATTACATCAATTTAATATTTCATTTTTTACCCTTTTTTAAACTTACAGTTGACAGAAAAGGGAAAAATAATTCACT
The DNA here is from genome assembly GCA_025345505.1 of Todiramphus chloris collaris. Lineage (NCBI taxonomy): Eukaryota > Metazoa > Chordata > Aves > Coraciiformes > Alcedinidae > Todiramphus > Todiramphus chloris. The sequence continues at coordinate 15,753,082 of JANVCC010000038.1, read as the reverse complement.
GCGCATGAGCTTTTCCTTCTCCTTGCTCTGGCATTTCCAAAAGAGATACTCAGTCTATTAAGGAGGCAGCATGTAATTTCTCATTTCTTTTGCTGAGCTATATTCACAGAGCTAAAATAGTAGATAACTATTTTCTTGCAATAGGACTTGCAAGATATCTTGCATTTATCTATCTACATACTAAGATACTTTGCATTTATCTTGGGCATACATTTAAATACACAGAAAGGCATAAATATGCTTGCTTAAATGTATTACCCATGCATGAGTCAAAAACTGGCTTTTTAATGTATAGTTTGTGTACTGATTATTAAGTATATCCATTGGGGTTACTCAGATTTTAAATGTATGAGGCTTACTTTGATATAGAAGCCATACAGCCGAGGATTAGGTTCACACATAAGAAAATGTTGAACAAAGAAATCAAAATTTTTGGAGGGAATTTGTGAAATATTTTCTCAGAGATTTACACATGATTCCTAAAAGTTTCATGCTATACATATTTACCATGAGTTTTTGGTTGAGTAACCCTGATCTGTACAGTTAAGACTGGTTACAAGAATCTGTACATAAACTTTGCATTTCCAATTGATAATTATGCTTAACAAAATCTCTTCTCCCAGCTTTTGCTCATATTGCTGTGCATACTCTTCACAATGTGGTTTGATTAATACTAATTGATGCAGTATTTGGGCTGTTTACAAGATACGCTGTACTGTAAGTAGTAGTGTATTTTTATGCTTGTGAATATTCTCCCAGACTTAATGTTTATTGCCTTATTTCAGCAGTGAGGAGCTTGCTATAGAGCTGATTAATCTTACAACATTTGTAGCATTCTAAAATAAATACCCATTTTTTCATTGCTAAAGAAAGGCCAAACTAAAGGAAGGAAAAAGCACTGAAGAGAACTCTGTACCAGTAGATCAAACTAGTTCCCAGCTCTGAATTTGAGAAGCCATGCAAAATATGTTATTGCCATTTCTGTGGCGGAAGAGAGTTGGTGAGCTTGTACATGCTCTAAGCAACAGGTTGTATAGCTCCTGCAGTTCCAGATGTGTTTCTCTAGGAGACGGGAATTGTAAAACATAGCACAGAGGCATAACTGGATGTGTTAAGAAAAGCAACATTCCTACTAACCACAAAAGATTCTAGTGCTGAGTGACTCAAGTTATCCAAGGGATGCAGGAAAAGTCCAGAGCTTGGGCTGCTGAAATCTGGCATTGTAAAATATTACAAAGAAACAGGAAGCCCCACCATAGCCAAAAATGTTGATGCTTCTTACTCCACTTTCTTCAGGAAGCTCTGCCCTGCAGTGCACTTGTATGTATTTATGAAGGAAAATAAAATGTACCATAAAAAAAAAAAAATAGTGGACAGCCAGAATATGACACACATGTGTATATAGAGCCTGCTTTACTAATATGTCTTAAATACCAGCTTTGCTTGCTTATGGCTGGAGTCCTCCATGTCTTCCCTGCTGGGTTTTGCATTGTGCTTTCCACGGTATCTAAGTTGTACAGAATGTGTGAGTGTCCTGCAAGGAATAAATTCAAGATTAGAACTGCAGTAGCAATAGCATTCCTTAATTTCCAGGAAAAAAGTGTATTAAACTGAAATCGAGAGAACCAGAGGCAATATTGCCAGCTGCAGCAAAGAAATTAATAAATGTCAAAAAGTCAAGCATTAAAGCAGAGTAACACTCAGCATGTGGGGAGTCTCCCTGTGAGTGACAGTGCTCACCACCTCAAATCCACTCTAGGCTTCACTTTGGTCTTGATCTGTGCAAGGAAGAAAATGATTTGCTACAGAGAATTTTAGTCAAATGCTTCCATGTGGATTTGTAGTGATTAAAATGTGAGTCTCCATATAAAGATGCGGAAATACATACTTCACCTGTATTTTCAGTTCAATTAATCTTTACTTTTGTGGGAGTCTTTACATGAAACTTCGTGTGCCGCTAGCTGATATCATACTACAGTGTAAATGAGTATTTGTAGATAGGTGTAAGTATGATATTTGGGGTTATTTTAGTGTTCAACTCCCACTGATTTTTAACGAGCTGAGCCATACTGTGTACAGCTCTAATTGAGAAGAGTCAGAAATTTGTTGGAAATTTTGTAATGTAACTATTATATCACACATCATGACAAGGGTTAAAGCCTTAAGATTTTTATTCTTCTAGCTTTGAGAAACATTTAGTAATTTTGTCACAACAATGTGAAGTTTAGCATAAGAATAAGGCGAGAAGGGCTTCCAAAACTCCTGCATTTCCTGTAGTTGGCATTCTTTTGCAGATTGAGCTTTCACTGGTGCTGATGGTTTTTCATGCAAAAGGTCTGCAAATTTGTGCATGCAAGTAGTGACACAGCAGAGGGGGATGCCCACTGATGGTTGCTCTCATCTGCGTTGTGGAACACTCTTGAAAGATGTAATAGTCTGCTGCAAGAGGGAAGGAAATAAAATATTTTTGCTCCATTTGGAGGAACAGAATAGAAAGTAATGTGTATAAAATGCACAGTCAGTCATCAGATATACTCTTACTGGTTTTGTGTGTTCTTACCTGTGGAAAACAGTGAATAGTTGAGAGTACTCAGATCTTCTTAAGAGGACATTAAGACTGAATAAATTAGAATCTATGTGTCTGAACTGAGTACTAGGTATTTTTCAAATGTATCCTTGTATTAATTTCTAGTTTTTAGTTTCAGTCTTAATCCATAACTATGGAAAAAGACATGCAAAATTCTACTCAAGTGCTGATTCTGTGCTTCTTAACTGTATTCCTTTGTGCATTTTTTAACTGATACTTACTCACTGTTATGGTAAGGGTCTAATTCATAGTGTTCAGGAGACAAAATCAGCTTTGCAATACCTGAGAACATATGCCCAGATTCTGTCTGCAGCCATAATTAACTGAGTCTCTATTACTGGCTCCTAATGAAACCTGCAAATGATGCATACAGGTTCCTCCACAAGACACCCTTTGCGTGCTTCTTTCATCTTCATGTAGGCACAGAAAGCAAAAAAAAAAAAAAAAAAATCTGATAGGGAGAGCAATGTTTGATATTCCACACAGACCAGGAAAACTTGGGGGGCACTTGTCCACGCACACTAAAACACAGTCTCTGGGTTGTTCCAGGTTATACCAAGAAACCCACTCGTGACCTTAAAATGTCTTGTGTGAGTCGAAGTCAAACGGCAGTGTAATGCTGCCTTCTGACAGCTCTGTGCTGGTTCTGTACCATATTACACTCTTAGGTTTTTGTAGCTTTTGTACATTTGCAGCTCTGTCAATTCTTAAGGCAGTATGAATGATTAGCAGTTAGAATCTGGACCTCACAGTTCACTAAGCGTGGAAATTTTATGGATTTTGTAGTCTTTTTGCTAACAAAGGCTAAATGCGTAATCACCTCAGCCTAATCAATTCTTACACAAAATATACCATTTGTTGACATCAGAAGCAATGAACACATTTGCTGGTGTTGCTGAAGCAGAATTTTTATAATTTAAGAGGAAGGATTTAAAGTGTATAATGGGATTGTTTTATATCTCAATTGCTTTTAGAAAGTGAGATAATACTGTATGCATTCCCACTCTAGGCAAGTGTCTTGTAAACAGCCTAAATGTGAATTTGGATAAACTGAAATATAGACTAAACGTGTAACAATTCTATTTTTAGATGACAGCTTTTGGAGCGTTCCTTCATAAAGGGTCCTTCTGCAGGAATTATTTTAATTTGCTGGATTTGCTGGTTGTGGGTGTTTCTCTAGTATCATTTGGTATTCAGTAAGTACTACACTTATAATGTAAATGATTTATTTTTGCCTTGGGGTTTCATACTGTGTTTCAGGTCCTTTTGTTCCCCCTTGTGTGTGGGTGTGCAGTATCAGTACTCAGGTTGGGACTGGCAAGAGGTAGTGCCTTATGTGGAGACTGTTGCAACTCATTGCTATTACGAGTTAGAAACAAACTACTACTTCCTGCTATTACTAGGAGAACAAGGAAGGGCACCATGACACTGTATTGTATAGCAGGTATTTCCTGGAGCTTCAGGAGGTTTATATACCCACTTTTGTGCTTTTGCCACATCTACAATGTAGTTCTATGAGCTTGTTCTTTCAGCATTGACCTACTGGGATGTGTGGCTTGGCAGTATTTGAAGAGAAGTTGCACCTGTAGCTGGTATTGGATTGATTTAGATTTTTTTGATTGGCTAGGATCATGCTAAACATAAAAAAGAGTATGAAGGTGCTTATTGATTCACTGAGCAGTTGTGCTTCTTTTCTCTAACTCCCTAAGGGTTTCACAGATGACTTTAAGAGCAAGGACTGGGTGTCAGTCCACTGCTTCCCCCTTTGTATTCTGCTTGTACTGGAATACCTGTTACACAAGCTTTCAGGTTTCACAATATGCTCTTTAAAAGACTGTCTGCTATTATTTTCTCAAAATGCTGTCCTAGCTACTGAAAGAGAATATGAGTCATTTGAGATCTTCTCATCTCCAGCTGGTTGGAGATTAAGGTATTCGTTGATCTCTGGTACTTGCACAGTGTCTCTGACACAGCTTGTCAACACTGAAAAATACTTTGGGGAATATTTTGCTTTTGACCAAACTTAACTGCCTTACAGTGTCAGATGAGCTTCTGAGCTGTTAATCCCCAGGTTGCTCCAAAAATCAAAATAATTCTTACTGTATTTATGAGATTGATACTACTTTCTAATATAAATAAAAGATCAATAAAGAAATGCTTTAAAAAATCTTGTATATATACCTTAGGACTTTTATGAGATCTCATGTATAAGGAACTTGCAAGAACATTCTTATTCTTAGTAATAAAATCAGTTATTTTAAAATAACAGAAGAACTATTTTTTTTCTCCCTGTAGATCAAGTGCTATCTCAGTTGTGAAGATCCTCAGAGTTTTAAGAGTCTTGAGGCCTCTAAGGGCAATAAACAGAGCAAAAGGACTTAAGGTGCTTATTTTTATTTTTTAAGTTCTGTTTCTGTTGGCCTGATTCTTTAGTCTCGCCTCAGGTTAAAAATTCTCATGCAAGAAAAATTTCCTAGACAAGTTCAGAGGGCAAGGACATAAATTAGTTACTGATTCTTAAACATACTAGGCCAGATTCTGCCCACAGTTACAGCAGTTTATATGTGGAGGAACACCAGTGCCATGGAGAACAGATTTTGACCATTATACTTGCTGTGAACCAACATGAGAGCAGTATTTTAATTGTTTTTCCATAGTGCTTATGTAATTTTTAGTTGATGTTGATGGGTCTGTGTCAACAGACTTCGACAAATTTAGAAAGCAAGTTTTATTATGGTAGTAGGTATAATACTGACAAGACATACAGTAATTTTAAATAATCTGAATATGATAAAATTGACTTTTATGGCATGTATTCTGTAATAGTGAGTAACAAGTTCTATTAAAGTATGTATTTTTTTTCTTTCTTCCCAGCATGTTGTTCAATGTGTCTTTGTGGCTATTAGAACTATTGGTAATATCATGATTGTTACAACTCTGCTGCAGTTCATGTTTGCTTGCATTGGAGTGCAGCTGTTCAAGGTAAGTAGGCACTTGAAACTTACCCTGCATCGAGAAAAGTGAAGCTGAGCTGAATTCTTGGTGACTTGCTGCTGCAACTGGGTTGGTCCCTTTCTGAACCAATCATAGTATAAATGTGTTTATTTTGCATATTCTGCATTTTGCCATTGCTTTTTTGTTTTTTATATAGGGAAAATTCTACAGGTGCACCGATGAGGCAAAACAGAATCCTGAGGAATGCCGGTGAGGATATCTTTGATCTAAAAATGTCACACATGATGTTCCGAATAATTTAAAAGGTAGCAGATATGGACATTTAGGCAATTTAGGTTTGCGTAAATTGGAATGATCTTAAATCCACCAGAAAACAGGTTAGCAAGGAAATAAAACAAGTTTAGGGAGGGAGTGAATAGAACATTGAGTAACTTAGTATTTCACTAATGACAGTTTGTTTCTTTCCCACAGAGGGATATACATCGTTTATAAAGATGGAGATGTTGATAATCCAATGGTCAAAGAGAGGGTTTGGCAAAATAGTGATTTCAACTTCGATAATGTTCTGTCCGCTATGATGGCCCTTTTTACAGTATCCACTTTTGAAGGCTGGCCAGCGTGAGTGAATTATCTGTTTTCACAGCATTGTTAAGACAGTAACAATTTTCAGAACATTCTGTGTCGTTTACCAGGCATTTTTGGGCAACAAAGCAGTCATTAAGTGATGTTATAGAAACTTAATAATGGAGGAAAGAAAAAAAAAAAACCAGCTGTCCTCCTGAATCTGTGCACTTTTCCTGTATTTCTTCATTCACCTCTATCTAAAAAGGACAAACTTTTTTTTTACATTGTTGATTCCTAATCTTTAAGCTACTTTTGCTATAATGAGCTATTCCTTAGCTCTAATGGAAGCAATCCTCTTTAATGTTTATCTATTGATGATCTCTAAAAAATATTAGTATGAAAATTTAAGGCCTTTCAGTAAAACTTATCCTAAAAATCAGGCAATAGTACTCTGCATAGAGAATGCCAGAAAGAGCAAACTACCGCTCGCTCTTTCCCTAAATGAGAAAAGCCTTAGAGGATAGTTTTATGTGGGGAAATAAAATTACAACCTCTGGTCATTACCTTGATTCTTTTGGAAAAAAACACGTAACGTTTTCTGGTGTAATTCTTCTGGTTTCAACATGCCTCTAAGCACTGTTGGTAGCTAGAAAAAGATAACAGTAAATAGCAGACCATGTCTGAAACTTGTCCTCTTGAGTCTGCATATTTTACTCTCTTGTTATTTTAATGCTAACGAAGGTAAAATTTTCTTTCTTTTTCAGGCTGCTATACAAAGCCATTGATTCAAATGGCGAGAATGTAGGACCTGTATACAACTATAGAGTGGAAATCTCCATTTTTTTCATCATCTATATCATCATTATTGCTTTCTTTATGATGAACATATTTGTTGGTTTTGTGATTGTTACGTTCCAAGAACAGGGAGAACAAGAGTATAAGAACTGTGAGCTGGACAAAAATCAGGTTAAAATAAATAATGAACTCCTAGCTTTTCAAAGTATCCTTTTTGCTTATGCATGAAGAGCTTCCTTTCTGTTTGGGTCAGAAGAGGGCACCAAACACATATCTTAGCAAAAAAAGTGGACTTTGTAAATAGAATCAGCTGGTATTCTGGTCATTTTATGGTACTCTTTCCGTAAGCAAAATAAATGTCTTCTTACTGTGAAATGTGTTGCATTAAGCTTGTTTAGCTTCTTAGTGTCTGACTTGTTGGTGTCACATTAAGAAGACTACAGCACTTGCCAGCTTATTCATAGGCAGAGGTAGGTTTTACAAAGAGAGCAGGAAAATAATTGTTCTGTTCTGAACAGTGTGAAAGTATTCAAAACGTTCTACTATTCTTCCCCCCCATTTATTTGGAGATTCACAGGGGATATTTAGATTAATGTTTTAAATATCTGTCCCTTTTTACTCTTTAATCCTTTGACTGAGAAGCTCTTCAGTCACCACTCATGACTTTTCAGGTACTCTTGTCCAACTGTAACACACTTCTTTTAAATGAAGTAAAGCATGAAACTTTAATCAGCATTAATTCTGCATTTTATGCCCTATCGGTTAACTTTCGTAAGCATTCCTCAAAAGACAAGTGGAAAGCCCAACCTATGTGAAGATTTCAAGCACTAATAGAGCAGGAGATGAATTCATGATGTTCCTACATAAGTGACATGGCTTTGCTGGGAAATTTGACTGAACTAATAGGAATAGCACTTCTTCAGTATTTGTTTTGCTGCCTCTAGAGTTGTATGGTATACAGTTACATTGGTGGTTGAAAACAATCAAGACAAAGATCAACTAATATCATGCTATATACTATATATGGATATATACAGTCTATAGCATACTACTGTTTACTACTATGCTGTATAAAGATGAAACACTTTGGAAGTTCCATGAGTGTTATTTAATTCTTCTTATGTGGCTGAGTAGCATATACGAGTAGAAACAGTTGGAAATAACCAAGTGAGGATTGGTAAGCTACTTGATTACTTTATTAACAATAATAAAAAACTCTTCATCAAGTAGATAGATTGCTTGTTTTTAAGACTTATATTTAACAACTTGCACTTATTAATTATATTATAAGTTGATTAACTGTTAGATGTCATCTGACAATTTTTGATGTGTTTGCTTTTACAGCGTCAGTGTGTGGAATATGCTTTGAAGGCACGTCCTCTTCGTAGATATATTCCAAAAAATCCTTACCAGTACAAGTTCTGGTATGTGGTGAATTCTACTGGGTTTGAATACATCATGTTTGTCCTCATCATGCTGAACACACTTTGCTTGGCTATGCAGGTAGGCAAACCAGAAGCTCTTTCAAAGCTGTTGGCATGAATTTCAGGGAGGGGTACGGGTGATAAAATGCTTTTAATTTATGGCAACCTGTATTTTTTTGTGAAGTGGATTTAAAACAATTATAGTACTCGCCTGTGACATACTCTAGTCTGTTCATCAGTTCTCTGAAGTAAAACTGTTTAGAACAGCTTAATGTTGAGAAAGGTCTTTGTAACCGAATCAAACTCTTTGAGCTTTATTTTGTACCTGCAGTGTAATTTATATATGTTTATTCCCAATGTTATCCACATGCAAGAAAATCTGAAAAGTCTAATTTTGTTAGCAAACATTTCTGTCAACCTCTTAGATTCTTTGATCAAATATATTCTTTTATGCAGTGTCTTTAAGCATTACTTCATCTCTGTGTAATTTCTGTACTTTGTGTTCTTGCGTCTTTACTACTCCACATTGAGTTCGATCAGACTAGATGATCCTCAATGGTTCATTTCAACCCAAATCACTCTATTGCTATCATTTGTGTCTATATCTTATTGAGAAGTTTAAAATCTTAACATGTGGAGCAACTCTGTGTTTGTGTGTTGATGCAAACCTCATGCAAACATGTTTTCATACATTAGCTGTATATCTTAATACACCTGTGGGCATTTTTGCATGTTTTTGCTTTTTCTACATTATGCATGCAGTTCTTTGCCACTTACTTGTTTGATCTACATTTCCAGGTTGTCTCTTTCTTTACCCTAGTATTTCAGATTTTGATAAGAAAAAGAATGGTTTCAACTCAAGTTACAAGACCATTCTGCTTTTTTTCAGTAAATTTTCATCCACTGTGTTTTCTTAAAAATATCATTCCTACACAATGTATGTTATTCTGTGACTAATACTGCAGGTTTTCTAAGCAGGTGTGACACAAGGGTATGTAATTTTCAAAACTAGCATATAAAACTTGGGAAATTGCTGTTGTTTGATACTCCTTTTTTGAGGGATCAATCTTCCTCTCCAAACCATTTCTCTGGAGATTTCCTTAGGATGTAGAGGAATGACAAACTTGTTCCAATCAGTGCCTAAACAGAACAGATGTAAACAACTCCGTTCATGACCACAGATACTTAACTAGTCTTGTACTGGTGTGCATCATAAATACTACATAATACTACTACATGTTGCCAACTTTGTCTTAGGCTGTCTTGCTTTTACTTAAGATTTTAAAGCCTTTAAAAAGCACTGTATTTTTCATTCACAGCACTATGGACAGTCTAAGCTCTTTAATGATGCAATGGACATTATGAATATGGTTTTTACTGGAGTGTTCACTGTTGAAATGGTTTTGAAACTGATTGCATTCAAACCCAAGGTAAGTTTTAGATATGATTTAATTAGGTCATCACCACAGGAATTAAGTGTAACGTAAGTTTCACACCAGCTACGTATTACTCAAAGGACCTATGTTTCCCACATTTATCTATCAGTGAAATAGCAATAGAAATGTTAGTCTGATAATATTTATATACATAACTCCAGGAAATGAAATGCAGATATCAGAAAAAATATTACAAGGTAGTTGATGAGATCTGGAATATTTTGAGGTAATGAAAAAATCCTTTTATAAATCAGTTAAGTCATTTAAAAAAAAAAAAAAAAAAAAAAAAAGGAAAAAAGCATTACCACCTATTCTACCCGTGGTATTACATTCATAACTTTACACTAAGTTAATCTGCAGTAAAGACCTATATGTTATGTCATGTTTCCTATTTTCAAATGCCAAATTATTTCTTTACTTTATAAAATATAGCTAAGTACTACAAATGTACACATAACTAATTTGCATATTCAATAGCCTTTTTAGATTTTTATGTTTTCAGTTATACATACATATTTGTGTGCTCTACATACTTGGTAGAGGGCCCCACAGTGAGTAGTTGATTCCTTGCCTTAAAGGGACACTGTCAATATGAATAATGAAGACACATTTTCAAGAGTAGGTTTGCAAGCAAAACTTCCAACTACAATTACTAACTGAAAAAAAAAGGACGAAAAATAGACTGTGATAATTAATGCACCCTTTTTTGTTCAGTTCTCATACTGCATCTGTAACAGTGCAAAAGTTAATACTGAAAAAATAAACTAAATTTTGTTTTCAGAACAATGAAATCAATGTTTATTCTGGGCTTATATCTATGCAAATAAGTAAAATGTGGTAGCTCACTATACATGGAAATTGAAAAATGCCGCATGTGCCATTTGAAGTTTACTGATCTTGACATCTAAGGCTGGTATTTTTTATTTTCCATTACTCTTCTTTTAAAGTAATCAGGATATCTGCATCTGTAATTGCCTGTGAACTGTGCCCTTTCTTGGTGATGAGTAGCAAACTGGATACCTGTAGGCTGTGTGGGCAATCTCATTCTTGTTTTAAACAAGCTAGCTCTTGTATTTATAGCAATGTAGTCATGGTTGCCCAGAGCTCAGCATGGAGCATATATGTAACTCCTTTGCAGCTTTCAAAACTATTTTTTCAGGTTGCTTTTAGTCAAGGGCTCAGTTGCGAAACCTGAATTACTTGATTTAAAGCTAGCTTGTACTTGCCTGCAGAAGTAAACAAATGATACATCATTTGAGGTCTGGTGTTGAGATGTGAAGTATGGAGTTCTGGGTGGATGGTGACCCACTCTCCTGTAGTCTCGCTCTGCACTGTCCAGTCCATTGTACATTTCTAATGAATTTATTTGTATTTTTGTGTCACCTTTCTTATTTAAATGCTAAGGATTTCACATAAAAATTAACATGATATGAGGCCCCAGAGGAGATAGTGGAGATATGTGGACCAGTGTCATGAGTATGCTGATTGTGTTTCCTGATTTGTATTTCCTGTTCTATATTCTTGTTTCACACTGAAGTTTCAGAAGACTTTGCTGCATTTTATCACCTGCTCCTTGAAAGAAGATTGTGAATCCTTGCATGGTTCTCCATGCACTTCTGACTGTAGTCAGAAATAGTAGCTAATGCAAAATATATCAATCTGATCATGAGTCTATCAATCACAGTGCTCCATTTGCATTATGGGCTTCCTACATATTATCAAGTGCAATGTCTTAATGCTAGTCTCTAAGACTTCATACAGTTTGAGTTTTAACTCTGTTATCATGTGCTTTCTAACTGGATGCATTTACTGTGAGAGCTCCCTGGATTTACGCTGAGTCTGAAGGGCAGACACTGTCAGTGAAAGGTCCTCATGTCCTGAATTTTATTCCCCCATAGATGTAGAACACCTTAATCTTGTTAATTAGCAGGACAAGGTTAAATGACCATCATATTAATCAGACTTTTGGCAGAGATTATTTAGCAGGAAGGGAAGGGAGTTAAATATTTTTAAGTTGGTTCCTGTTATTCTTTGAAGATTATAACCTTTTAAATTGTCAGGTATTCTTTAACACAACACCTGTTGGCACCGTATATTACATAGTTCATTAATAATTGCAAATCAGCTATCAGTCTTAAGCAGAATGTGAATGTCTTCTAGTGGTCTAAATTTTAAACTAGGTACATGCTTAAAACAACAATGAATTGCTTTAACTCATATTAAGATTGAATAATAGTAGAAACAATATGAAACCCAATGTTTTGCTTTAGTGTCCATAAGGAAAGTCTGATTCATTTCCTCTGTGTCACTGGTGGGCTTCTCAGTCTAGTCTGGCAGAATGGACAGGTTTTTATTTATTAATTTAGTGATTTAAAAAAAATATTTCAAAGATGCTCAAAGCATTAAACAAAATCTCCATTATGCCCTCTGTAAATATGAGTAGATATAACATAGACGGTTTTATCTCATTTGCTTGACAGTGTCCCCTTAATAGGTTGACAGAAATCCTGTTGAAAACTTTGATCTTTTGGTTTTGCTGGTCATGCAAACTTAAGGCTACTATAAATTATTGATACTTTTACTATGATATTGTGTTATTTAAACCCAAGGTACTTCAAACTGCCTTCCAGCTCTGAAATACATAAAACTTTGATAAGTGATAGATATTAAAGATGATGCTGAGTGTCTGGCACACTTCTTGTCTTCTTGATTGGAACACACATTACTTTGCAGAATGAGGCCCTAAACTTTTCAACAGAGTACTAAAAGGACTAAAATATTTATGTGGTAGATCTGTAGAAACATATTTTGGTGTTCATTCTCTATGCCTACATATTCTCCAGGATTTGTGATTTTATCCTTCAGCATTTCTCAGTGAGCAAGTTTATCATAGTCTAAGTTAAAAGAGCAGGGATTTTTTTCTTTTCTTTCTTTCCACATTTGCTAAAATCTGTTACTTAGTATGCTTTAGTGCAGTACAAAACAAAATACAGCTATGAAATCTAAAATACTACATCAACACATACTGTATGTACAGCTTCATGATAGTTAGCTGTTATTTAAACTTGTAATGATTTTCCATGTTTTACATCAGATTTTTGTAAGAAAAAAGGAAAGATGGCTAGTAAGTGAATTGATCTTGGGTCATTGCAGTGGTGAAAACAACTTATTTGCATGATGTTTATTTGCTGTGACTTGTCCATTCCTCCCTTTTCCAAAACCATCTTTATTTTCTCTTAGTTTTTTTTTTGTTTACTTGTATGCTTTTGCTTTACATATTACTTTGAACAATATTTGTCTATACTGATGGAAAAGGTTTAATAAAATAAATGTGTAAAGTATTTTAGCTGTATTGAATCCAAATGTGAATTTGTTATTTCAGTGCCTTATATTCTAGCATGTCTAGTAAAGTAATTATTTCTATAGCTAAAATTAACCTTTATTTGGAGGACCTTTTTTGATTCCTGTTGTTGTAGAGGAAGATGGATAGCACACCTCAGGATTGTGCTGATTATCTGTTTGGTGTTTTCCTATAGTCTCTTATTGTATGTATACATATAACCATTGCTATTGTAAAATCAAGAAAGATACTTATTTTAAGTAACCAATAAGAAATATGAATGATGAGGAAGAATAGTTGGCAGCTGCTAATCTATTCAGAATTATAGATTTCATTATCATTGAGGTGGTTCAGCATGATGTTTAGCAGAAACTTTGTGAATGGCTTGTTCTTATGAAGCAGGATGAGTAAGGAAGGAGCAATAGGGAGGTATGCAGGACCGCTCAGAAATGGATGCGTTTGTTCCGGAGGCCAAATTCATGAATGCTGGCTTTTGCCCCAAGAGTGGAATTGATGATTAATCCCAAAGAAACAAAGCATGTGGCACTAAGGGCTGTAGTGATAGTCGTACTCGATCTATTTTCCTCTTACAGCTCTGTAAGTGAAGGAATGATTGTATCTATTTATGGTTTAGAAGAGCTGAAAGAAATGAGCATTAGAAACACAAGGAGGCTTTCCTGACTGCTCAGAGCTTACTCTCCTAGAATATGCTGTAAAGCTGTTGTTTTCTGTAGCAACTCTCTTGTAGTCCCCAAGAGCAAATTTCCACAAAGTTAGCTTTTTTCAAACATGAATGCACTCAAGTGTAACCTTTAACCTGTGAAGCTGCTAGAAATTCTAACAGTATAAAATCTTGAGAAAAATATTGTTCAATTCTAAAGAAAATTGTAGCTACTATTGCTTACAACAGATTTCGCTAACAGCACATGTAGCATCTAGAGCTACTCATCTAAAACATTAAACAATGTAAGAATAAGTGTTACTAGGCATAAGGTTACATTAGCACACTTGTAATTTTAAACTTTTTGCTAAATTTAGTTTTTAGAGCTTCAGTAGTGGCTGACAAGTTAGTATTTTTAAAATAATTACCAGGAAAGCAGAATGTAGTCTACAAAATTTCAACATTTCAGCCTTTATGATGTAATGCACATTCCTTCATTATGGTTGGCTGGTAAATGAATGTACCTGAAGGACAAATAGGACAATTCCAGTAGTATTTGAAATTCTGAGTTTCTGTAATAACAAGGCAAATCCACCTATTGCAGAAAACCTACAAATCTTGTCTCCGTAGAGTTGCCTTTAACAAAGTAATACATATTGATTTGTTCCCCGTGACAGACTGAACCTGGAACCTTACTTCTGAAACACCTTTTTGCTCAAACATGCAGTTTTGATGCCCACAGACAGCTAATTGCATAATAGCACTCATTTATAGCCATTTGCAGCAGTGTCCCGGTAACACATGATTAGGAAATATATTTAAGTCATAAAATATCAGAAGGGTGACTAAGCAATTTATGAAAATGAATTTGCAAACATTAGAGCAGCTGCATTAAAAGCATTAAGAAATTGGTCAAGTTGCTATTGTTCATAGCACTAACTTCACTGGTTACAGAATCAGGCCCTGACTGCCAGTGTAGTGTGAGTCCTTATATTAAGTCTAACTTATGACTAGAAGATTAAGTTCTCTAATATTTATGCACAGTTCCATGTTAATAATTGTGCATAATTAACCAGTGACGAGCTTTGACCTTTAGAATATTTTTACCAGTCACTTAGATGAAGTCATTATTGTTAAGGGGGTTTCAATTGGCTTGCTCTTGTAGAAATATTATTCGAGGGATTTTGTCATGCTTGTTAGGGGTATATATGTTAGAATTTTTCAGCCTTGCTAAAAGTCCAAACCCAGTTTTGGATGATGACTTGCTTGCCAACGTTGTGCTTATACGATGGTGTATTATGCATGTGTACTGCGTGTGTGTGTGTCTGTCTGTGTGTGTGTCTGTACATGTATATATATAAAGTATATATATACACACACATGCACATATATGTTGCTTTTCCTTCAGTAGGCAATATTGTTTGTTTTGTTTTGTTTTCTCATTAGACCACAGGTTTTGTTTAACTAATTTCTGTTTATGCAAAACTAAACAGAAGTATGCAAATATTTGACATTTCATGTGTAATCACAAACGTTTGCACCCTGCCTGCTCTGTTCAGGGCTATTTTAGTGATGCCTGGAATACGTTTGACTCCCTCATCGTTATTGGCAGCATAGTAGACGTCGTTCTCAGTGAAGCTGATGTGAGTATACCCCAGCTTACTTTCCCCAGTCCCTACTTCTCTTTCTCTGTCTCCCCACTATTTCCATCATCTGGACAAGTCACAGATTTTGATCTGATGTTTCTAAAGTTTGAGTACAGACCAGTCATAGGTCAATTATGTTGATACGGGAAATAAATAGCCTTTTTTTTCTACCAATTTGTTTTAGCTATGAAGGGAAAGATTAGATTGTATAGTGGCACATCAGAGAAGCCTGGAGTGTTTCTGTGTTATAACACTGTCCTTTTCTTCTCTTTTTCTGTTTGTGTTTTTTCTCTTGCTCTCTTTCTGCTGAATGCTTGTCCTAACAGCACTATTTCACTGATGCATGGAACACTTTTGATGCCTTAATTGTTGTTGGTAGCGTCGTTGATATTGCTATAACAGAAGTTAATGTAAGTAGCAACTGTTCATGCACTAAAAAGTAATTTCTGTCATCAAGAAATATAGAAAATGTGAACTTTATCCCTCAAAATCCGTTTTTAGAAAAGTATGTTTTATCATGGAGTCAAAGACCAAAGCATTGATGTAGTTGTTTTTACAAGCTGTTATTATAAATCTATATACCCGTATAGTTGCACATGCACACAGCATAGTGAGACAAGGAGAACTATGGTCTTTTATATATGTACAGAAAGTATTTAAAAGATTTTATGTACCCAAAAGGAATTAAGCCTCTGTTACCACTTTACTTGAAGCCTAGTGATTTTTGTATGTAGTTTGACCAAGATATTTCAAGATTCTCCAAGTCTTTTCAGTGACACATTTTAATTTTTTTTTTTTTTCCTCCCCATGGAAGGTTTTGTTTTTAGAGTGAAGTTAAGTATTTGTATCTCAGGAGGCAGCAAAAGAAGGGTACATAGAGAAAGTAAGGCTTCCCATGCTATGGAAAAGAGAAGTTTATTTTTTCCCATTCCTTTTCATTTTCCCATCCTGTGTAAATGTTTTGAAATTTGAATTACTCTTAAATACTTAGAAATCTCCATCTTTTCTCCAAAATTTTGACAGATGACCACTGTACATATAGGTATTTGCACAACAGAAACATCCCTTTCCAAGAAAAAAAAAATACAGGGAAATACTGATTTTTGCCTGTTTTCTGTCTGACTTGCTGGTTTTAACAAGGAAAGCTGTATCAGAAAAATAATAAATTAAAGAAAACAATATACATAGCAGTTCTGTAGTAGATATAAAAGTGATTCCTGTACTTATGTGTTTCTTTAACTAGTCAAAATAAAATTTCAGAGTAAAGTGCCTTTTCCTTCTAATGTTTCTTGAGACCTCAGAAAGGGAGAATAAAGAAAAGCGGGGCTTGGATCCAGCCCTTGGAAATGCTCAGGGAGTACAGAGACTCAGTAGGGGAGGTCAGTGCAGTCCATCTGCTGATCTTACCTGTTTCTCATGCAGAGAACTAAGTTATCCAGAAATAGCCATGATGCAAGAGATCCCAAACATTCACATATTTTCCCTGCATCATAGAAGAGGTTAATCAGAGGAGGCTGTAGATATAAATAGTTGCATGGTATAGTTGTAGATATTTAGCTTGCATGTTTTTCTGCAGCCATCAGATTTTATGAGCTGGCTAATCACATTCCTTTTCTCTTAAATTTGTTTTAGTAAGTTACTTGCTAGACACCTTTTTTTCGCTCCAGAGGATTTTATTACTTACCCAAATGGTTTCTTTTCAGTAGGGATATTTAATATGTATAATCTTTCAAAAGACTTCTAAATTTGAGTAAATACTCTTTAGTGGTGAACATTTAAGTTGCAATATCTCTGTCATATTTTGGGGAAGCAAATCCATCTTGTTACTCTCACTGTCATTTAGTTGAAACCATTTTTCTGAGAAAACGTGTTTTAAAATTTATTTTCCAAAGTGGTTCATGTCAGGAATCCAATTCTTAGGATCACCTTCCTCCAATCAGTAGCAGAAATTATACCCTTTACTCCATTTAGACAGTACCTTGATTTTGGAGGTGTGAATACCAATAAAGTTGCCCAGAAAAGGGAATAGAAATAGTATTAGAAAAAATGACCAGTTCCAGGAATCCCAGAATGATGTTTTAAAAAAAACAAACAAACAAAAAAAAAACCCACCAAGAAAATGCATAATTCTCAAGTAAGATCTGTCTAGAAGACAGCGTGGGCTTTCAGTGCTGTGTTAAGATAAGGAGAGCACCTACTAGGAGCTTGGATTTGTCAGCCTGGTCTTGACTGAGGCTGAGGTTTGATGAGGATTTCTTATGGCATCTCTGTGACCTTATGCAGTCTTTGCCCACAGCCCTTCTTACCCCCTTAGTTACATTAGCTGTGCTTTCAGAAGGGTCTGAGGACCTCACAGTTGGCTGAATGAGGTGCTGAGAACAAAGTACTGGTGAAAGTATGGGTCATGGTATGGCAGAAATGAGTGGATAAGACTGCTGCCAAAGGAAGTGCTTCTTATAATGTGCCCATATGGGTCTCCCCTCAGAGCATATTAGCACTGGCACAAACAGCAATTATTGGCAGTAGCTGCTGCTGAGAAACAGTGATTTACCTAGGTTTTAATCTTTGATTCTAGTCTATTTCATAAGCACACTAATACCTTTTATAAATGCATTTCAACCAAATATAGAAAACACGTGTATTCTTTTATATATATATTTTTTAAGATGGCAGAATTTTTCAAGTGTACAGGGAGTCTATTAGCCCTCATTAAAGACTTCAAGCTTCTTTGTAAAGTTGCAAATTCTACACTGCCTATCAAAGAATAAATGCAATCAAAATAATTTTAAGGCTGATTCATCCTAAAATTCCTTCCTGATATTATGTTATCAGGAGAATCTCACTGTTATTGTGAGAATCTCACAACTGACTGTATTACTGGAAAGAAAAGTGGAGGAGTGATGGGATAACATGGGAGTAGAAGGACCTTAGCCTGACCCTTAGATTTCAGAATGGATTTGCTCAGTTGTCAGTGGGCAATGGATCTTTCTGTCTGTGAACTGAAGGAACTTGAACTGAGAGGGAGGGTCAGTCAGCACAGAACTGCATTGTCCCATTGAGACATTTCTCAAATTATAATTACAATTCATCGAGCATATTTTGAAAAGCTGCCTCTAATTTGCTTTTTTGTTTGTTTGGGATTAATTTTTTTTCTCCCAGAAGAGTTTGGATTTAGACTTTCAGCTCAAGTATTTACAGTTTAGCAACTATTTTCATTCACAGTAGTACTGGTGTAGATTACTGCAATATCTGAGGAGGATAAAAAGGCCAATCATTTAGAGTAGATAAAAACTTCAAAATGTATTGATTGTGAAGAGATTAAAAAATAACTCAAATGTACTTCCATGACCATAGAAGATGTCCCTGTATTTAATGCTGTATGGACAAAGTTAATTTGACAGGGTTACTTGTAACTGATCACTGCTGAGCTTTCATCTGTGAAGATCAATGTCATTTTAGTAATTAACACAGTTTTATTGAAATATTCTGGGGATCAAGTAGTGATCTTCAGGAAAAGTATAAACCACAGTTAAGAACTAGCACTGTCATTTCTTCGGTTTTGATGCTATACTCACTAGAGAAAAAAGGCTCATCTTCGATGTCTTCTAGTAGTGCACAGCAGACTATGTGTGCACTAAGTGTTGTCTGTTTCTGGTCTTTTCCACTGTTTTTGTGCTTTGTGCAAGTCATTAATGTTGTACAGTTTCAATATATTTCTTGGCTTGATTTCCCATTTTCAACGTGAAATAGTGAATACTGCAGGGGAATTTCTTAGATTTTTAAATTACTTCTATTGTTTTGATTTTACTGAATTATTCCTACTTCACTAGTTTTGTGCAAGTGCCTGCAATTCAAATTCAGTATTTTATAATCTTCTTAATATTTTTTGGCATTCTGAACTGTGCCATTCCACCTCTACTTTTTATCTGACACTGACAGTGATCCTGGGAAATTTACGTCTCTGCTAAGATGCTAACAAAAGTTTGTTTTCAATGGGTTCAAGCAAAATTGAAATAGCACCTTTGAAAATTCCCACTATCGAAACTTAAACTAAGGAAGCTCAGCCTCGTTTGAGAGGTGACCTGAAATGGTGTAAATTGGTAGCACTAATGTCAAATCTGATCTTGTTGGAGTTGTAACTGCACAAGTACAGCCATCTTAATTAGATGTAAAAAAAGACTTAAAAGAATATGAATACCTAAAATAATGAACTCAGCATGAATATTCTTACAGGTTTGCATGTATAATTGTCTCATGCTATGGAAACAACTCAGCATCATTCTGATAGTCTACTTGTGTACATTTAGACATCCAGAGGCCAGCAAATTCTTCTAGTATATAACATGTCTGTATTTGACCCATTTTTTTCAAGTGTGGGTTCGGCTTTCTAGTTACACATCACCTTGATTTCAGTATTAAATTTTAGAAATTAAATGTAATCTCTTTATTTTGTTGTTGATTTTCTTTTTTTTTTTTCTTATTTTTTTTAAATGTTTTTAATATGGTGCCCTGAGGCTGCTTCTTCTGAACCAGTAACCTCCCATTCACATACAGTCCAAGAAATGAGTGGTTTGAATATTTTCGGCACCTGTGGAAATGAGTGTTTAATGTGTTCAGCAATTTACAGGACTGCTTCACATCCTCATGGACTCGATGAGTCACCAACTCCAGAAATGAAGCACCTCAGAGCAACATATATGTTGGCAATACACTATTTTCTATGAATGCTTTTTTAATTTACTCTGTCACTTTATATCCCTTCCTGTAACCAGTTCTTTTATGAACCTAATTGGTTTTCATGTTCATTTTATTTTTAGAAATTTTTAGAGGCAAGTATATATAAGTAAATATGGTATAGCAATAAAAAAAAAATTAAAAGCACTACTAAAACCTATATAATTACTTTCGGGTTTTGTAACTTTTTGTTTTCAAAAAATTTCACATGACATGCAAGATCTTGTGTGGTCATAAAAATGGTTCCTTTTCTATTGAAAAAGCAGAGTAGTTATTGAGAGGCACAAAATGTGGTCAGTCCATCCTGGGAGATGGACATGTAGAACTTAAGAAATTGGGAGATAAATAAATTGGACATAAATTCTGAATAAATAAGCCCTTAAATGGAAATAACAGACAAGTTTCAATCTGGCCTGACTGTATAGAAATTACCTCACTTGTTATTTCAGAAACCATTTGGATGACTAGCACTTGGATGACTTAGAGGCATGATCACATTGTTACAGTAGTAGTCACAAAAGTTTTAATTCACAGCTTTTAAGTTTCTTTTACCATTCATGTGATGCCAAAATGTCAAGAAAATAATGGAGTATTCGTTTCCCTCTTCTTTTGTGTAAATGGGACTAATCTTATGCTTGAAGTAAAGTTCAAGTTCTTTGCTGACATAGGGTCTAAAGGAACAGTATTCATAACTGTCTCCTGAGCCCTGCAAGAAAACCTATTTGTCTTGACTACCCACTGTAAACACATGAGGCTTATTCAATCCTCACGCTACCATAACAATTAACAGTGGTTAGTAGCTAGTTAGTAGTTAGTTATACGTCGGAAAATTCTCTCACAAGACCAGAATTAGATGTTCTGCTGTTTGGCAACAAGGAGCACCATTATTATTGTTTCAGCACTGTGCAGTATGTAATGTTGACCTGTGAACAGTGGGATGCTGTTTCCATTTTCTAGACAGCTAGCAAAGTGTCTACTGATGGGGCTGGTGCTGATTTTTACATAGCTGCCTATGCATCCGGTAACTGGTGGGACAGCCGATCTCATTTGTGCAGGAGTGGATCAAAAACCTTGTATCTGCTGCCTGTCAGAGATTCTAGATTCCAATTTTGAACAAAAGCACTGCAGTTCAATTTGAATCCTACTTTATAATGCTTCAATGTCATATGTTAGAACTTAGATTTTGTTGCTAGTAATTAATGTTTTTTAATACTGTTAATATATTTTGTAGGCTTTTGCAAATGTATCCCTTTAAGCTTAAGGATAGGACAGAAAAATACATTTTCATTTGTCTTTGCTTTCATGAACATGATGGCTTCTTGCAATATGAAATCTATACTGTTTCCAAATTAAATATTGTAACACAGAAGAAAGTTTCTGAGCTGCTTCCATAAAGGTATTAATTCTAGTAATTTACTTTATTGCACAAGTGAATATTTGTTATCATAATACCCTATGCCATCAACATGTTAGTTATGAACTATAGAGTTTTAAACACATCTTTTACAAGGGAAAAGATACTTTTTTAATCTACTCTTGGGTTCTTCACTTCGATTCAAAATTTTTACTAAATTATTAAAATGGGCATTTGGTTCACATTGAACAGGAAGTATAAAAAGCACTGCTAACACTAGGAAGAAAATTACTTGTTACCACATTTATTTGAATTCCAGTAATTATTCTCTGAATAAATCATATATGTATATGCATGCATGCATACAGACATGCATATGCTACATATTCCTGAAGATATTTTGGCAACCTGAATGTTTTCTTATACACATTATTGTCATCCTATGTATTTGTCAGTCAAATGTTTCCTTCTAGATTTGTAATGACAACGACATAATCATTATGTGTTTATTTGTTTTGGCATACTCTCTAACCCTTTGGCACAATCTCTTAAAAAAAAAAAAAAAAAAAAAAAAAAAAAAGAAGCATTTGACCAATGCTGTGTACTAGTATCCACTGGTTTTCACCATGTTTGTTTTTTCTTAAACACAGTTTTACAGTTTGCTTCCAATGCATGATGCAATCTGTTTCACACTGTTCACAGTTTCAACATTGAAGCTTTTTTCAGTTAGGATGTTTATTTCAAACTTTTGTTGCAATATGAAGAGTGTAATGAGTTACTGTTTAGGAAATGCGCTAAATTTTTCATAAGCATCAATAAATACTTGTCCAAAATTGGTAGCAGGTTGGAAACGTTTTAAGCAGTGAGTTAAATGTAGGTTGATCATTTTTTAATATTTTTTTGAGGATTGGGATTGTTTAGGGAAGAAAGCTGCTGTGTTGAACTTCACTTAAGAAAGAAAAGTCCTATGTTCCGACTTACTTTAAGTATTTAAGAAATGTCTTAAAATGACATAGTTATGAAATGCTTTGCTGAACTAGGTGCTCAGTGTAGCTGGTACACAGCTGACAGAAAAGATGGAATTATTACTCCAGCTTGTGTCCTCTTTTACCTCATTGCCACGTACCCATTAGCCAGGCAGCAAAATCAGAAGCTGTTCGTTTATTCCAGCTGTGCCCATTACCAGGCTTCTAGCAGAGATCCCAGAAGCAGATTTGTCATCTTAAGAATCACATTGTCCTAAAATGTGAGGGGACAAAAAAAAGGGACAAACAAAAATCATGCTAATGACCAGACAGTGTCCGAGGGTTTGTGACATTAGTATTGGAATAATTGGTGAAGGTGAGGGGAAAGAGGAGGTTGCAGGTACATTGCCTGACCACAGGAAATATTTTTATTTGCATTCTTGTCAGCAGCCATCATCCAAAGACATGCTCTCTGATCAACCTGCCCCACTACTCAGTCTCAAGTCTATTCTAACACTTTACCTATATATATGTAACATGCCATCTACTTTTGTGTGTACATGTCAAGTAATAATACCAAAGTTGCAATTAAGATTCTGTGCTTGGGTAGTACATGTTTCATCCTCATCTGTAGGAAGCAGATGTTCTCTGTTACTGTCCATCTGTCTGTTCTTGTTACTGAAGGTTGATACCTAATCTTAGTTTCCCATATCTTAGTATTACTTCATGCTGGATGCACACGCATAAATGTTAACTAACTTGTCTCTTAGATGAGTGTTTTCTCTATAAATAAGTATGAATAATTATCTCTTTGTGGTATATCACTATTTTAGCTTAGTTATAATTAATAATATAACCCAAGCTGCTATATTAGAGGGAAATGCCAGAGAAGGTAAAAAATTAGATACGCTCACTTTAAAATGTCAGGACCCTAAACACTTGGCCAATGATGGGCAGAAGTAGAATATTTTAAGCTCCAGTAAAAAAAAGTAATCCTCTGGTGTCAGGAGTTTGCTTTCACTGTTTGTTTCTAGCATCTATCTCCACCTTGGTATTTTTGTGCAATTCACTTTTTCCTTTTTCATTCCTGGACAGCTCTTTTCAGTGTTCCCAATTTATAATCTCTTTCGTATGACATCCCAACACTTTACAGCAGCAGTAGATCAGCCATCAGAAACAGGCATCTAGGACTGCTTAGGCCAAAGAAACTGAGAAAGAGTGATTTATGCGAGAAGTGTGTGGTGCATACACAAATACATTCAGTGCCATTCAGACAAAAAAAATGTGGGAGGCTTTTGCATTTATCATTCCGTAGCACTTGCAGTAGAACTCTTTACATAGTTTTGGTAATCTGATCTCTGGCTGCATTTTCAAAAGTGAGAATTAAGTAATTATTAAGATAGTTATATGTAGAAAAAGGTTTTTTGATGACTTCCCTTTGTGAGGTTTTTTTTTTTTGTAACCAAATCATAATGCATACTTTTCTTTGGAAAGCACTTACATAAAAACCTATAGGATTAAAGTATCCTTTCTCTGTTCTTATCTATCCCATTCCATATTACTATCCTAATGCTCTTCCTAGCATATTTGAGACCACATCCATCTCCTGTAAAAGCTAGCAGGGAAAAACTCCCAAATGCAAACCCTAGTCTTTTACTTCATTTTTTTTAGTGTTAATTTGTGGCGATACTGTAATTTAATCCATTATGTATCTGTCAAATTCTTAATTTGATTTTTGATGATACAAAATACTGAATGCTAATGAAGTCATTTTCTCACTGATTAAGACAGTATCAAGCTCAGCATGAGTCATTCACCAGAGATTAATTGGAAATTTCAGACTTCATTGGCAGAAGGTATAATGAAACCCTTTTTCTTTAGAAGTTCCAGATAAAAAGGATTTGGTTTTTTTCCTTTGTATGAAGAAGTCAGTAGCAATATGGGTCTGTATGCACTAGTATGGGTTTGTGACTGATATAGGTAGACAGCTTTGCAAGATGATTTCCATGTCTTGTGATATTTATGTTTGTGATTATGAATTTCTATTTTTTTGATGGTTTTATTTCAACTTTTAATGCAGCAGCTGTCTTTCCTTGGCAGCGTATTTTTTTTGTGTATTTTATATAAGTGCTTACCAAACTTAGATTTTACAGCTGATTTTACAAATACTCTGCTTGTTGAAGTCTAATGAGGACATCTGGGTTTTGGTTAATATTAATGCATCAGTTCAGTAATGATTCCTTAAACAGTTTTAAAAGTTTGTTTTAGAAAATAACGTTATCCTGGCAGGGCAGTAATGTATGCATACATAGATTGTGTGTAGGTCAACAGTTATTTTTACCTCATTTTCCCTTTGTGATACTTTTCTATTATATATGTTTTGCAAAAAAGTAATAGACAAACCAAATATTTTAATACTTTTTTAATATTTAAAGCAAGCATTTTAATACTTTAACAAAGTACTACCTATTATTGATTTTTTTTTACCATAGTGTTTGTATACTACATTGCTGGTATTTTCAGAAGATTTAGCTCCTATCTTTTCCTTTCCTTCTCCACAAGTTTTATGCTAGGTAACAGCAATACTTGAGATTTTACTCAGTGAAGCATGGCATAGAGCATATCTGATGCATCCACAATGTGTTGGAAGAGGCACTGAGGAGGCATCATGTTGGTTGCCACTCTATATGACAATAATTGTTGAAAGGTGCCCCTTTAAAAGGTGGATATTTTAGGCAAAATATCAGGACCTGTCACTTGGATCTAATATCCAGAATCCCATTTCTTTCAGTGCTGTAAATGTTTTTAAAGGTGCTTCTGTTCAGTTTTGGAAGAAGCTGCTGTGAATCTGTCAGTGCTCAAGCAAGCACAGAATGCTGGCCCTTTAAGCTTTGCTAGCTGCTTTGCTGTGTCTGACCCTTTAGGACATTGAGACAGTTTCTCCAAAGACAGACAGAGACCTTGTAAAGAGAGAAGTGAGTTTCTTCTTCACAAGACACAGTTTGTCTCTGTGAACAAGTTAGTTTGTGCCTCTCTCCTCCTGGTACCTCCCGAGAGTTGTACAGCTCTATTCCAAAAGGATCAAATCCTGAAGCCTTTTCTCCATGCCTGGTCCTGTTACATCAGCTCAGGTATGAGTACTTTGTAGATGGTGAGAGAGTAGAAGTATTGCCTTCTCATTTGCACCTCCATGGGAGGATTAGGCTTTGTGTCACTGTGGCAAAAATGTTTGTCACTTTGGCAGAGTAAAAATCTGTACTTGGTAAGCACTGCAGAACCCAGTGTTCATCACTGAGTTAACTCAAGTGAATTACTTTGCTTTAAGGGAGCTTCCAATGTGATATAAAACACAATATGGTTAGATTCCAGTGATGGAGTGATTAACTTTCAAAAAGACCACACCAGAAAAGGGACCTTCAAAGGCTGCTTTGAACCCAAAGCTCGGTTCTCGAGTTTTGCTTAGGCTTACTGCTGCAGTTTCATACAACCTGTGGAAGTTGATGGCTAATTTTATTTGGTTTACATAGGAGCAGGTACTTTATTTTGTATTTACTTTCTCTTGAGTCTTTTAAAACATGTTTATGCTAGCAGATTTGAGTATGAGTCAGCTAACAATGTTTTAGTATGAGTCAGCCAACATGAAATGTTAAAGTGAAGGTTTTATTAAGGGTTATGATTGTTTTGTTCAGGAAGTACATTGAGTTGAGAGATATTCATTTACATGTAGAAATCAAAAATGTCCTTCTTTCTGTTTATCTTTTATTTGATTTTAATATTTGATGTTCTTAATTTCTTAAAGCCAAAGCCAACTGAAACAGTCACAACTGATGAGTCTGGGGTAAGATCAGTAAACTGACCCCAGTGGTTTTACCTCTACTTGAGTTTATTCTTTTTACCATGTCTATTTTCCACCAAGTTTGTTTTTTTTAATGTATTTTTCATAACTGTCTTACTACAAAGGTGTTATGCAGTGGTTTGTATTCGTTGTCAATGTACTATTGAAGTCTACTACAAACAAACCCAGTATGATCCTTATTAACAAACCAGAAAACTTGGAAATGCATGTGATGTGTGAAGCATTTCTACAGGTCCTGTGTTTTTAGCATGTACTTTTTCCTTTCATGTCATGCTTATCAAGGTGAAAAGGCCCTCAAGATGCATTTTCAAATCTTACCTCTTCCACCTTTGCATTTGATGTTGTTTTTCGGAAAGTGTTGCATGTTTGAATTTGTATTTGGTTTGACTTCTCCATGATACTCTTCAGAACTCTGAAGACAGCGCTAGAATCTCCATCACTTTTTTCCGTCTCTTCCGGGTGATGAGGTTGGTGAAACTGCTTAGCAGAGGAGAAGGAATCAGAACCTTACTGTGGACGTTTATTAAGTCATTTCAGGTTAGCAATATTTATTTAAATTTGCTTTATAATTATTGCCATTTATACAACAAATTTTATGATGCATTACCCTGTAAAGTCCAAAAAACTTCTCTTTTGAAGTTCATGCTATCAGTAATGACATATTTAAATATATTTGCATGCTAATGCCAAAAGAAGCTTCAGTGGTTACGTTAGTGAGGCCAAGGGTCATTCTTTGTCATTTAATATTAGCTGTTACCATGAGATTTCTATGGTACTTCATTAAAAAAGGTCTGGGATGTCTAAACTGGATAGGATAGTTTAGGCACATGCAGGTCTTATACTTCCACACATTTTCTAAGATGACTAGAAAAGACTGATTTGATTTATTTTTTTAATATCAGACTGATTTCCTAAGTGTAGCAAACAGATATTTGATTCCATGCTCCTGCAAACTCTGATGAATGTGAAGTTAATGGAACTCTTATAAGTGTATAGAAGCAAGTATCTTTGTGTTGTCAGAATCAGTAATGAAAATAAAATTAAAACCTGCTACAGATGATTTTTTCCCCTTGACTTTTGGCAGAAATAATTTAAAATATAATGAAGCTTGTTTTCGTTGTATGAGGCAGAATATTAAGAGTGACAGGTAATAACATTTTAAGCACTTGCATAGGAAGAAAAACCTTGGAAAAGCCTGTTTTGTACAGAGAAAGTATTTTTGTAAGTGGAAATTGAAATTATGGTGTGAAATTATTAAAAGACAATGCACCTGTTCCATTTCTAGGCTCTGCCTTATGTTGCTCTTCTGATAGCCATGCTGTTCTTCATCTATGCTGTCATAGGAATGCAGGTAATTGGAGATTTTAAACAAAAGTACAGCGTTTGCTACTCTAAGAATTGTTTGCTAAAATGCTCATTCAAACATTCCTTTGAAGGTAGTGCTATATATAAGGTAGAGCTTTCAGAGTAACATAAAAATATTTTTTCTAGCAATGATTTTGGTAGTCAGAAAATCCAAAAAGATGCTAGAGAAGGACTTGTTGTGAATTTGTAGTATGTTGGTTTGCTGAAAGGAGCTACTCTTCTATGTGCTGTGAAATTTATTCCTATGCATGAGTGTATGGTGTTTTTTAAACTGTAGGCTTGTTTTGGGAATCAGACATTAAATATCCAGGGTTTGTGTAGTTTTTCTATTATGTTTGTATATTTGTGTGTTTCGGTTTTTTTGTTGTAAGTCTTTCCCATAGAAAAAGAACAGAACTGGGTAAAGAGTCCAGATAAAGATTTAGGCACAGCTGAGCCTGTGGTCAATCAAGAGTTCGATTTATGTACAAGATCTACAAGCACAGAAAGGCTTTTACTTAAAATGTAAAATGTAGTATTGGGATGAAGGTGCCTCTCCTCACACCAGGAACAGTGATGTGAAGGCAGAACAGGTTCTTTAGTCTTAATAACTGGAGCTAGCTAGATAGGAGAAACCTGCCAGGAAACTATTCCTGAAGTTCATACGACTGGACCGTTTCTAGTGGGAGGATGGGGTAGCTATTTGAGCAGGGACTGTACAGACTGCAGGAAACCAGCAAATAAAGGCACTGAGCACGGAGCTGTGATTGGGAGTGCACTTTGAATTGCATGGTGTTGTCTGTGCCCCACATGAAATCTAGTGTCTGAGGAGCATGGCTGGGTGACCATCAACACTTTGTCAGAAGCTCCTGCTAGGAATCCTGAATTTGGGCATTGTTCCCCAAAAACTTTACAGATGTTTTCTTTTGTTCTCAAAGTTGTAAGATTCTTCACATCAACACTGAGGGAGGTCCTAATTAAATGCAATGAGAAGAAATATGCTGTGGAGAGTAGATTTACTTCTTGGCTCTTTCTGTTCATCATTTATCTGAGAGTAATGTAATGTCCTGACAGTCCAGCAGCATGTATACAGAGCACAGTGGTATTAATCTCACTAAAATAAGTAACAGCTTTCACTATATTGTAAGAGAATAGAAATGTATTATATAGTGGAAAAAGAATGGCCTTGTGGCCATGGAATTTCAATTTAATTTTGAAGAACTGAACTTATTTACATCTCTGGCAGAGATAGGATGTATTTGTGAATGCTTTTCATACATACTGAAACATGTTTAGACTGCAAGGCCTGCAGCTTCTGACAGTACAGGTCACTAGGATGAAAGTTAAAATTCTGGTTTATTGTAGGTATTTGGAAAAGTGGCCATGAGGGACAACAATCAAATAAACAGAAACAACAATTTTCAGACATTCCCCCAAGCTGTGCTTCTGCTTTTCAGGTGAGTAAACCTTAACCCTTACCTAATACATCCCATTTCATTGACCTGTGAAAAGTGTCTGTAGCTCTTCTACCATGGATTTGTTCAAAATGGGTTTCCAAGTGAGAAGCAATTTAACATAACAAGCACAGACTCTCTGTGGTTGTATGCTGAGTGTCCACTGACAGAGCAGGGTTCTATTCAGGTGATACAGACTTAAACTCATGACAGCTATTGTGAAACATCTTATTTGTAAAATAATTATCTTCAGATAGAACCCTAACACAGCCAGCCCTATATTGTTGTGTAGATGTTAGGGACGGTGAAAAAGACCATGCTCTTACTGTAAGTTTGAGAAGCATGGCTTGTGTGACAGTGGACAAAAATGAAAGGTTGTTGCAAAGATAAAGAAATAAACTGTTCTTTACTTTTGCTGAAGAGGTGACAAGAAGTAGTGTGTGTAACTTGTAGAAGGGAACCAGATAAGCAGTAAGCAAAACTTTGTGATAGCAAAGGTAGCTAAAACTTGATGTAGCGGGATTTTGGAATCTCCTTTACTAGAGAGCTGAAGAAGACGGTAAATATTTGAGAGGAGTGCTTCCAAGTGTGCTGAAGCAAGGAGAGGAATTGATATGGGAGAGGGATGCCTGCAAAGATGGCAGCCTCTCTTGCCTGTGATTCTGTAACTCCACTTGGCTCCTATGCATTGTTACTAGCATGGTTGGCAAAACTGGCAGGTCATTCCTTACCTGAGACTAAAGGTATCACACAATGAGATCTAAGTCACTTCATGAGTGTAAAGACATTTGCCTTTCAAACTGGTAATGAAGATGGCAAAAACCATCATAAATACACAGTTGTCTTTTAAATATTTGAAATCACACATCTGTATGCAGGTGTTACTCAACTGTGCAAAAAATGCAATAGTGGAAGTTGGAGACAAGCATTGCTTCAGCCATGCTGAGGAAAAAACAATTCATCTTTTACAAATAGATACTTACAATTTTTATGACAGATTTTTTATACACAACACCACTTTTATATGTAGCAGCTCCACTGCAATAAGCATTTAACTTCTACATCACAGCTGGGTTCAAATTTTTACATGCAATCCTTTGTGGGGCCATTAGTCTACCTTATAAAACATATCCGCAATGTCAGATCTATGCTTGTGATTTCTGAAACACGTTCTGCATTTTTTTAATTGGTTCCTGCTCTGAAAAGTTCACAGTCTGTCTTCATGTTTGTGCATGTACAGCTCCAAGCATTTTGTTAGACCTTAACAAATGAATACATATTTAATCCATTTTGATCAAGTAATGTGGAATTTATCTCTGTGGCCTTATAAAGGTGTGCAACTGGAGAAGCCTGGCAGGAAATCATGCTGGCATGTTTGCCTGGAAAACGCTGTGATCCAGAATCCGATTATAATCCAGGGGAAGAATACACATGTGGAAGCAATTTTGCTATCATTTATTTCATCAGTTTTTACATGCTTTGTGCATTTTTGGTGAGTCTAAATCGTGTTTATTAACACAGATGAGCTTTGGCATTTTTACTTTCTTCTAGACTTAGAAGAGTAGTGTGTTCAGAGAATGTCTGAAAATTCCGTATCTGAAATATTTTTGCAAGGTTATAGTTTTCTATACACAGTCCTAAATCCTGTATCTTTTACTGATTTTTATGATGAGGGTGGTAAGACATGAGAACAGATTGTCCAGAGAGCTCGTTGATGCCCCATCCCTGGAAACATTGTAGGTCAGATTGAACAGGGCTCTGAGCAACCTGATCTAGTTGAAAATGTGCCAGCTCACTGCAGGGGGGTTGGACTAGGTGCTCTTTAAAGTTCCCTTTCAACCCAAACCTTTCTATGATTCTAAATTCTCATGTGCAAGATGTTCTTACTACATGTATGCAGGAGTGATTGGTTCCACATTTGAAAACTAAATTAACAGTCTTTTAATCAACTATTGCTTCATGCATTTCTCAATAATATCATGAAATATTAATTAATTATAAATTATTAAAAAAAAAAGTATTCCTTTGACTTACTAGTAAAGTATTATTTAAACTTGGGTTCATGTCTCTACAAGTGTGCTCAAACTGTGGCACATGAGATGTGAACAATAACCTTTCTTCCTAATCCATGGCATAATGGATTATTTCCTGTAAAATAATCTTTGAAAAATGTTTTTCCTTATAGCAGATGTCTGGTCTAAGATGGTTGATTTGTTCTATTTGCAGTACTGGTCTTGAAAAAGGAGAGTGGTCAAACAGAATTCTGTGAACTAATGTGAACATACATGTTGTGTTGTTCTGTGTCATCATCTCTGTTAACAAAACATATGCAGAATTCTTACCGTCATGACATTAAGTCCTATTAATACAAAAGCTGTTTCCTGAGATCTACATGAAATACATGCAGTGGATCAAATTTTTTGATTTGATGTAGTGGGATCAGGCAAATCAAGAAAGAGAAACAAAAACCTGTTACAGCCTGTGTTGAAGACTGAGTGCTCTAAGATAGAATCACACTCTTGTCATGTTAATTGATAGAATTCCAGTTAGATAAATGTTTTGCAAATATTTTCTGTGATATTTGATTATATTTGTAAAAAATAATTTGAGATCAGTTTTTTTGTTTGAATTCCTAACCTGACACCTTAGGTAATTATTTTATTTATTGAATATTTTTTTACGTTTCAAGATAATTAAGACAGATTGTTCTTAATTCCTTTTTTAGATTATAAACTTATTTGTTGCTGTCATTATGGATAACTTTGATTATTTGACACGTGACTGGTCTATTCTGGGTCCCCATCATTTGGATGAGTTCAAAAGGATATGGTCGGAATATGACCCTGAAGCAAAGTAAGTCAGGTCATTTCTCTGTTAAGATCTATGTGGTAAAAACAATAAAAGCAGAGCATAGTATATTCTTTGGGAATGGGTATATGTTTGATAACTGATGTGTGTTTTGATTGTAGGGGAAGGATAAAGCATCTTGATGTGGTTACATTACTGAGACGCATTCAGCCACCTCTTGGTTTTGGCAAATTATGCCCTCACCGAGTGGCTTGCAAGGTAGGTTTTACCATATTTTCTTTCTAGCTTTCTCTCACAGTTCATTCAAGTCTGTCTATGCATGTGTTACCTATGCACAGTAATTCTCTTTGTTCACAAGGTCTCCCTCACTCTCAATTTTTCCCCATTTTTTGCAGGCTTAACTTAAACCAGCAAAATTAGTGTCGTTTCTTTCCATGTAGTCATTCATCACAGAGCATCAAAATAAAGGGATCTGTCTATGAATCTATCATTAGTCTATTATTGTCATTTATATGAACTACCTTACCCCATTTCTGGTGACCCAACGTCACACACAAGACTACTTCAACCCAGTGACGTCTTTGATATCTCTTCAGTCCCAGGAAGAAGAGGGTGGTAGTTTACTTTGACACTTAAATTTTGATACTGTGCTTTTACAGCCACATTTATGAGGTTTGCTGCATATGAAACATGCATGGATATAGTGAGCTTAGCAATTTCAGTAGGAATAAGATCAAGTCTTTTAATTAAAAGATTGTTACAATAACACTGTCATTTAGATTTCTTTTATATCTGTTTTATAAATAAATTGATATACAAAACACTGGGTTCAAATGGAATTCCTCAAAGCATACTTAAAGCAAACCTATATATATATATTTTAAGATAAATTATCCAATTGAGTTGGATAACTTTTAAACTAGCATAGAAGAAAGTCCAAATCAAACACTGGAAAACAACTTTGATAGATGAAATAGTGTTCTTATGGACAAAATCACAGTCATACTGCTATGAAAAATGAACTCTCCGGTGCAGAGAGAGACTAATCCTGAGAGGAAAGCCCCTTTCACACTAATTCAGTGTAGACAGCATAAGAGATGCACAACCTCACTGAAGAATTACCTGAGAAATTAATCAGCTTATATAAGACAGATGTGGTGCTGTGGTTCTTCATGGAGCATGAAGCTGGAGGAACCCATGGGAAACCTGGAATATGACTGCAACTGGAGTGCATGCTTGTAAATAACTGCATCTGTCCTTAATACCTGTATAGTGTGACTTACACTTGGAGCCAAGGACTTCAGTGTTTGCATATTAACTCAAGTAGCTCATGAAAACTAATGGACAGTTTTAACTTTTGTATAAGCACACATGTGATTAATATCAGAAAGAAGCGATACTGGGTGGTTATTGTATGCAGCTGGGATGGAAGACTCAACTTTTTCTGAAGACAATTTTTATGCCTCTCAGTGGATATTATTCTTTGATTACATAAGCTTTTCAGAAATGAACATTATAGGAGTTTTTTTTCAAAGAAAGCCACATCAAAATTTGTTTTCTCATTTACAGAGGTTAGTGGCCATGAATATGCCACTAAACAGTGATGGAACCGTCATGTTCAATGCTACTTTGTTTGCTCTGGTTAGGACCGCTCTAAAGATAAAAACAGAAGGTAAGGTTTTTGTCTGTAAAGCCTTTACTGCACTTGTCAGAAGATACAGTAAGGAAAAGCTACAATTTATTCATTTTGTTGGACATACCTTAGTCTCATTGCATTTTGTTTGCTTTTGGATTATGGGTTGTAGTCAGAAAATGAAGGGGACAGTGAGGCCAGAGCCCAAGAAATGTTAGAAATTACTGTGTTTTTTATCTGGTCAGTGTAGCAGTGGCATAACAGGAGTTCTTCTACAAGGAGTGAATGAATTCCTGTTTCTATCCAAGCACGATGCTTCTTCCTCACTACTCTTTTACTTGGAGCCTTGGATCCCACATTGGTGCAACTGCAAGTTTGCACACTTGAAAGCAACATCCCCAGTTTGGTCGAGGCCAGTTCTGACTGAGTTGAATGGATTTGTGGCATTTCCATCATAGAGGGAAAGCTTTTAAAGATAGTAACATGTTTCAAAGAATTTTGCTTTCTATTTTCATATATTTTTAATTACTTTATAGTATTTTCCTGCTTCCTGTTTCATGTCTTCTGACACACTCATCAGAATTTGAGTTCTATGCCACTAACAAACTGATTACATTAATCCCCCTCAGGCACTGCTGTGGCCTAGGTGAGCATTGGTTTAGATGAAAAACTGCACAGTAGTCAGTTGCCTGAACTCTCAAGCCTTTACAAGTGGGTAATTACTATGATTAAGCAAATGAAGGCTCAGCTTTAGATCAAGGAAGAAGTGGCTTGCAAAGGGCAATTCATCACACTCTGCACAATTTAGGTGGAAGTTATTAAGCATTGGCAGAGGAGAGCCAAGATCTTTAATTACCGTTGACCTCTGCAGTAATCCAGAGACTTATTTGAAAGCCCCAAGAGCTCCTTGTCTTACACCCTATCTTCTCTTCAGTTGTTGTATTATTGTTATCTGCTACTTCTTGTAGCTTAGACTTGCTGCAAAGCATCCTTATCACAGTCTTTATTTGTATACAGCTAATTAATATCCAAAGGATCAGTATTGCAACTGCTTGAAACATAATTGTCATTTCCCATTTTTCTGTTTCATTGCCACAGGTAATCTAGAGCAAGCAAATGAAGAACTTCGAGCAGTTATAAAGAAAATATGGAAGAAAACAAGCATGAAATTACTTGACCAAGTTGTCCCTCCAGCTGGCGGTCAGTCTGACACACTTTACAATAAGCTATTCTCTGTGCATTTTAGTCTTTCTAGATTGTTAGGAACCAAAGATATAAAATTACTAAGTTTTGGAATTATAATGTCACTAAAGGACAACAAACAATACCAAATAAATACTGAGAAAATTATATCTTGTTATGCTAGGTAATACATATAGGAATGATAAGTACAACTTCCTTAGATCAAAAAGAGAGAGAGGAAAATGTTACATTTATTTTCTTGTTTGAATAAAACCACCTTATTAGTCTTAAATCCAGTTTTGATTTCAAGTCATTCAGAAAAAAAACCCTAAACTTAGTTTGTTTACAATGCATTGAGCAAAATAACATTTTGTACTAATTAAGCTTGCCAATGTACACTACATTATAGCTTATATCCCTGTATATGTTGAATATTTCTGTGAGAAAACTAAAAAGGTTTACTTGCCAGCTTAATGATATTTCTTTTGCTAAATTAATAAGGGAAGAGGCTAAATTATCTCAGTTACACTAGTTTAAACCAGAGCAGTTCCATGGTCAATGGATAATGGAAACAGTTCAGATTTATGCCAGTAGAACTGAGATATGAATATGGCCCATGTAGAGAGATACATAAATTCTAATGACACCAATATGATTACGAGAACTACAAGGCACGTATATTATTTGTTCCTACGTGCTGTAAAATGACGTGTCAAATATTTGTTATATCTCTCTTTTTAAATATATATATTCTAATATATATATTTAGCCTTTTTCAATATATACATTTTTATTAATATGCTCTAGTGCAGGTTTAGGTGACTGGTTTTTCCTTGCTTTTTCAAGTTTTAAAGGTGCAGGATCTGTTGCACTGTCGCCCACACCCAGGATGTATTTATCTAGACATCCGATGCCTAGATCCGTTGTAATCATCTGGTATTTCTTGTAGTTTACTGTACTTCTGTAGTGTTACGGCAGCTTTCAAGACTGCTGAGACTCAGGTTTGGAAGCAGACTCAAGATCACAGGCCTGCTGGTGGTGGTGGAGGCTGATCCCTTTCAGAAGGTGACACTCTGAGTCCCCAGGGAGAGGAGCATGCTGGCTGCGCTGCTCTGCAGCATGACCCAGGAAACAGCATTAGCTTTGTCGCTGGAGGGAGCCACTTGCTATTGGTGTGGTGACTGCCAGATAATTGTGGGGATGAAGGCAAAAATCTAGCAAATTTGACTACCCAAAGGGGAACTGATACTGCACATTTAAAACAACTTTTTGTGTTCAACTTTGTTGTTTTTAGCCTTACACCTAAGTGCTTGCATGGCATAGATGAATTGCTTTGTTATTGTTGTAACTATGTGCTTGAGCTTTTTCTGCAGCCTCTGTTCCTTTCAACTATGAGTCTTTCCGAATATTCTGAAGCAATTCTGTTTTAGGGTGGTGGCATGGAATTAGTGTTGCCTCTTGCCAACTTTATTCCCCTACATTTTTTAATTGAAATAGAGATGCATGCTTCAGAATAGCGAGCTGTGCCTGCCTAAATCAATCTGACAAAGAATCTGTAACAATTACATTCCTAGAACTAATCTTACATAGTACCTCACTGTTAACTTCAGCTTCATTTCATTGCTGAATATAAGCTGTATATTTATTTTCAGCTGTACTAAAATTCATTGCTAATATTTATTCTGCAAATGTAGCTCTTCAGTGTAGCTAGAAGGCTGAAAACTTGGATCACTTCTCAAGTTATAGGGAACAGTATGGCTTCCACAACCCAGTATAAATAAGAACATGTTGGGAAGTCCTTAAGACTGACAAATTTTTAATTCATCTTGGTTTTTTTCTTTCTGGATCTTGTTGTGACTTACCTGAAAATTTAAAATATTATAACCCACCTAGAAAAAAGAGGAGTATAGCTATTTTACGTTCACATGCTGTAGGAGTGTAAAATAACCTAGTACATAGTAGAAATTAATTTCTATTTATCCTTAATATTAACAGAAAGTTGTATATGACAGTAACACCAGCGACAGCTGATAATAACAACCTGCTAGGTGACAGGAGATTCTCTTCCATATAAACCATCAAAGCATCCAAATTCAGTGCTAAAACCACTTGTGCTTAGAAGCGTTGAATGGTCTAGTTTATAATGTTTTTCTCCAGTATATCTTTTGCTGGTACTACTGAATGCTAGGTCCTTCATGTGCTTGTGAACGTACCTCCAGAGCACAAACAAAATAATTATTTGCAGCACAGAGTGAAAATAATAAGTATACATTTTTTTCTTGAATTATAAATAAATGCATTAAAAATGAACCGTTATTTAACCACTACCAAAAAATTAACTCAGTACTGTAACTTAATGAAGCTGTTAATAGTAGTACATTTTCAGTACAGAAAAATTAAACTGCTTTACAAAAACATAGAGTATCAGTGAAATGGCTGAGTG
The DNA here is from genome assembly GCA_025345505.1 of Todiramphus chloris collaris. Taxonomy (NCBI): domain Eukaryota; kingdom Metazoa; phylum Chordata; class Aves; order Coraciiformes; family Alcedinidae; genus Todiramphus; species Todiramphus chloris. The sequence continues at coordinate 15,715,901 of JANVCC010000038.1, read as the reverse complement.
TAGGAATGATTTAACATTCTTAACAGACTAGAGAGTAAGAGAACCCATGCAGCTCACTACAGATTCACCTGTGTTTTCTAAACTCCCCAGTTTTCACCTGCAAGCCCATTTAATCCTGCCTAATAGTTTTTGCCTTCTGCTAGAAACTTCCTACAGAAATTATTCCTTTTGCTGTCACTAATCGTAGTCATAGATTTGTCTAGTCTGTGGTCAGTTATGCTTAGCTGCCTCCCTATACCTGTCCATATCTGGCTATATGTGTGTTACTCAAAAAACAAAGTCAATGACGGCTCCCCTTGGCCAGGCTTCAGTTCTTGTGTGCACCTGTCTGCAGTACAACTGACTGTGCCTGTGAAGTACACACGCATCTTGTTTGTACATAGGGACTTTGGCATGCACAATTCAGCAAACTGGCAATACATTCATCTGATATGCTTATAAAAAATTGGTGCGTGTCCAGAGTGATCAATAAGGGCCCTTCATTTCTGCATACTGAGACTTTGCAGGTATAGTCGTCTCAGGTACAGTCAGTAGTCGTGCAATGTCATAGCCTGACTTGAGATGTGCTCTAAATGCAACCCATAGTAGTATATGTTTTATCAAGTCTGTCACTTCTATGTGCTTGTTCTCTCTGGGAGTCATTTGGTATATAACTTCCTTAAAAGTTTTGTTCAAATAGTTGAAATGAAATAGTATAAAGGATGGGGAAAAGCCTATCTGGGGAGTTTAACCAAACTGCTACATTGCAGATCAATGGATTCAGCTAAACTAAGGAAGGCAAGTTTAGATTAGATGCTTTGTAAGAGATCTCTTCCTAATACAAAACACCATCAGTCTCCCGAGGAGCTGCCAAGGGAGATTACAGATGAACATCAAAGAAAATGTTCACAAAAAGTTTACAGATTAGTTCTGTGGAGTCATTTAAATAGCATTTTACTGCTGAGACTGAATCTGTAGCTTTTTGTGGGAGCCATGGAGTTCCTGCAGCACCTCAGAGGGCTCGGACCTTTGAAGAGTTGTCAGTATTTGGCAGAGCAGGCTCTTTAATGTGCTATTTCCTGCAACAGACTGGTCTCCCAACCAAGATATTATAAAGCAATTATTGTAATTATTATTGCTTTGATAAATTTAAAGACAAATAAAATGCTGGCAGAACACATCCCTGGTGCATTACTACTGGAATTAAAGCTGTTGTACTTTCTCACATGCATACACCCCATGAGAGAAACTTATTTTGAATGGTAGTGGATTCATTTTGAGATAAATTTGATTACAGAGGTAAAAATGAGTTTAAACATTATTATATATGGATTGAATTTCCCCATCCTTTTTATTGAAGTAAAAGCAAGTCACAAAAAGAAACGAAGTTATATTTAAATTAGCAAATGCTGTCCTATTACCAGTAAAAATACTATCAGAAATACTATCATTAGTAAGATACACTGGGACATATTATAATTGATAAAATGAAGATACAAGGAGACTCATTTAATCAAATGTTAATGTATGATGCTACAATATATGACAGTCAATTGGAGAATTTGCTTGACAGAGAAGAAGATTGCTAAACATGTTTACCAAAATAAAAAAACCCAAACACAGACCAAAACCCAAACTCAAGTCTATCCTAAAGCTCCATTAGAGATTTAAAATATGGAGAAAACAAATGACATAAAACTAAAGAAAAATCTATACCTTCTGACAAAGGTGTTTTAAAATGCATTTGGGCACATTAGTTTTTCTGTGTTTAGTCAGGTCATAACTGTACAGAGCAACCCAAATCCTGAGAAGTACCTGTCTGTCCTAGCAAGGGTACTTAACTGCCCATCAGGATGTGGGCCCTAACAGTGGAGAGTTCTTTGATATCTAATCCACACCACCCCTCCTTTATGTATGTCAGTAGCCAACTAACAACCGTGTTACAAATAACTATCTCAAGGTACTGAAAAATAATCAAGATATTAGGCAACAGCAGAAAGGGAAATAGCTAGCTTCATGCCAGGTAACTCTAGGGGGGAAAAAAAAGTGTGTGAAACAGAAGCAATGTTTTTTAATAGAAAACTATGCCTGGTTTTCTGGCAAGCAGTCACACTTGCACAGCTGAGTGATTCAATGGGACTCATAAAACAGGCATGTGCATTCTTAACATGCTGTGAACCAGGTGATTTCAATACCCCTATAAAGTACCTACCTTTGAACTTAGAAAATTTTGAAATTTGGATTTGAGTCACAACCAACAGTGATTCTGTAAAATTGCTAGTTTCATTGCACCTTCTGTTTGAGTATCTTTTAAATTGTGCTAAACTAACTGATGAAAATTATTTTCCTTTCTATCAGCATTGCAGAGCTGATAAGGTACACTAGTGTGGGGAAGTGCCATGCTGTTTCGTATTTACTATTGTCTTTATCACCTATCTATAACCACATTTTCATTTAAACAAGAGCCTCACAGAAAATATGTGAAATTGTACCCCCTGTGGGATTTTCTCAGAGTTTAGAATAGGTCTTATTGGGTGACAAGAAGACAGCAAAATATACAGCCCAACATGAGCATCTGGGACACAAATAAAATGCCAGCTGGGAGATGCTCAGGTGTTAAAGCGAGGACATGACACCAATAAAAAAATGTGCATAGCAAGGCAGGCTGTACAAGTTGTCAAAGTCCTTATACAATGCTATACATTGAATAAGCAAATTTGATTCAGCAGTGGGAAAAAGGAGACCTGTTGTAAGCAGGACTTTTTTAGTTTTGTTATTTTTATAGAGTTACTATTACGAACATAAATGTATCTAAGCCATAATAGCTTTTATTTTACTCCATATATTCCAAGTAGCTAAATGCAGTCTTTCAGCTTCTATGCATATACAAACATGTTTATGGTTTTGTTAGAAGCTTCCATGAATTTAGGAATACATGAGACTTGAAGTATTGTATTCTCTTGTTTATTAAGGATGAGTTCAGTTAACTGACTGAGCCTAAACTGCTTGCAAAAACATTGCTTTTAAGCTATTACAGGTTTCACTGTTGTAAGCTGAAAGCATAGTACCTGTTGCACCCATCACATCTTTCCCCCTAAATCAGGTATGAGTGTACAGGCTATTGATAAATGTGCTGACTTGGGAGAGATCTGTCTGGTCTGTTCATTTAGATGATGAGGTAACCGTGGGGAAGTTCTATGCCACCTTCCTGATACAGGACTACTTTAGGAAATTCAAGAAACGCAAAGAACAAGGACTGGTGGGGAAATATCCTGCGAAGAATACCACGATTGCTCTGCAGGTGATTTTGTTTTACATTTTTAACTAACCATTTTGTGAGCTTACTTGACATAGCAGGTAGATGAATATTGATGATTGTGCAGTGCTGCAAGGATTTTATTTAGCTGGGACACTTTTGGCCCTTATTCATCAGAAAAGTAAAACATAATCCTGCTACTCTGTCTGTAACAAGGTAAGTGCAAAAAGTTACTCTCTGTGGATTACACAAACAGTAATGATGGTTATAAAATGTCTTAGCAAGTCCAGTTGATATATCACGGTCTAAAGTTGCTGATGTAAACTCAGGTAAATGAAGTTCTGAGCTATCATTTCCTTTTACTTCCTGTTTTGCTTTAACTGTTTAATTTCTTGTTTTCTTACAATGCTATAAGACAGTTCTTGGATAACTTCCCAATATGCATTACCTCACAGTAAAAAGGTTTTTATGTGGTATCCTTTTTCTTCTTGATGCTCATTGTTGTTTTTCTTTTCCACTTATGATTACTGGTGAAATTCCTATCAGTATTTTTTAATGTTTGCAATTTTTGAACTTCACATTCATCAATTCATTTTCTAGGAAGTAATATTAGCATACTACATTAATGTCATATACTTCTGTCTGTCTCTTAAAACAAGGTATCAAATGGAAGCCAGGACAATAGATTTGGCCATCTGCCTCTCAACAGGCCTGCAGCAAGCAGTGCCTAGAGTATATGTGATCCAAAGAGTGTATTCTGAAAACTTCTGTCCAGTGACACCCTTTGTATTATGAAATTTGAAAGAGGCAAATGGAAGACTGTCGTCAAATAATTCCAGACATTATACGCTGCACCATTTTTACTGGATTGGGACTTCTGAATTTTGGTCAATGCTGAGTAGATTCCTACAAACTGTAAAGATGCTTATTCTGAAAACTTTTTATTCTGATATCAAAATTTAGGGATATATCATGAAAAATCCTTTCTAAAAAGGAGTAATGTGTTAACCTGATTCAGACACACTCTTCTTAAAAATACTACCGGTTTGTACTTTAATCTAGCAGAATGATATTTGCTGTTTTATGTGGGTAATTTGGATCATTCCTATTTCCTAAGAATGTCTCTGCTGGCAGCACTGACACATATTCTGTTCTCAGTCACCATAAGCGTAAGAGATGCAACAGACAGAGAAAGGCTCATCACAAATCTTGCTGTTGATGTGTGAGCATGTGGCTTTCCAGGACAGTATGATCTGTTTCTGCAGATCATGAGATTGTAGACCACAGAAGGCAGACTGACTCAGGAGCATGTGTAAAAATACTGGGTTTAGAAGATGTTATCTTTAGAGAGATGCAAGAAGGATTTAATTTTGAAGTAGATGTTAATTTTGGCAGTAGATATAACTAAAATCAATGACACCTTAATTTTACCCTTCTCCCAAATGTATTTTTTGTAATTTGCAATTCAATAGATAAAAGCATTTTATGTGCGCATTACATTGCCATAAAAATGTTTTTCCAGCATTTTACAGCTAAATTACTACAGCAGAATTTACTTTAACAAGCCTATTATCGCACTTGAACCAGTTATTAGTGTATATTTGACAATAAAATACTAAATTTCAAGAAATTTTTATCATCTTTTGGCTTTTGAACAATGCAAGGGATGTAATTTTTTCTTACTTTTCAAGACTATTTGGTTATATATAGTCACATAGTTCTGGAAAAGCTGTTTTGAGTTTGAGGTGGTTCAATGGATTGAGGAAATAGTTATTAGAGTTCTTATGCTCTGTCAAGAGAATGTCACTGGCAGCACCCTCACTATTTTGGGTCCAAAACCTCAATTCAACTGGAAAAAAGAAAGCAGCTTCTGATACTGAGTTTGAGAAATTCTTGGGGAGTGAGAAGTAACAATGGAAGTTCAGGCTGAGAAGGTAGATTAGAATGGAGCTCCCTGAAAAACTAGATTTGCTTTGTTAGTGCTAGAGCTTGCAGCAGGCAGGAATTCCTCTTCTTAGTCCACAATAATTGCATACAGGTTGGGTTATATTCTGTAAAGCTCAGCTTTTCCTCAAGGATGCAGTATATGCTGTTAGCCTAACACAGGCTTCTGTTCAGGTACATGTAGTCAGAGAAGAGGAAGGAAGCACTCTAGAAAGCAAAGTGTGTCTCCAGCAATTATGTGCTCAGCCTATTCAGTGACGTCTTTTTGCCATGAAGTTTTTAATTCCTTCTCACTCAGGAAAGGACACTTGAAACTCTAACCAAGAGCCATTTGTCTAAACTTGCATATTGCCACCAAATACGTCTTCAGAAAAGAAGTAGCAATATCCCTTGGAACTACAACAGTCTTGTCTTTCGCAGATCCAAAAGGGAACAAAAGCAAGTGGTTTTGAAATAGCTGACCCATTCATGTTGGCTATCTAGTCATTTTTGTGGTGTTACACATGCTCCTTGGACATGGGAAAAAATATCCCTTAGGGCTCACAGTGCCTTTCTAATGGTATTAGCTGATATATATACAGTGAGAGCGAATATATTTTCTGGGTGAAATCAGGACAAAACGATGTTTGTAGCAGTAGTTCAGGAGATGTCATTTTGTAGTTGTGGAAATTTGTATTGAGCCAAATGGCAGTCACATTGTCAGTAAAATACATGGTAAGTGAAGCATGAACAAGTTTAATTACTTTCATCTAGTGCTTAGAGTGAATGAATTAATTTGACACTATTTGTCCTAGGGAAAATAATTACTGTAAACTACATAATGTTTGCATCTATATTTCACATTTGCTTACACATAACCTTCTTTGTTAATACATACAAATAAAAGTTAAAGGATATTTCCCTTCACAAGTATGCAAAAGCACTAATTCCTTGAGCTGAACTTGACTTTGGGAACATGTTTCAGACTAAACTAATCGTGCTTTTCTCTCTTTACAAATTTAAGTAATACCAACCCTGCAGTAAACAGTAAAAGAAAACAGCCCCTCTAGTAGGCATCAGCTGAGGGGTTAATAAATGTTTCAAGTTCAATTTAATTGTGCTCCCATGTTCATGTTGTGTTCACAGCAAGGCTTAGCTTGAAGGGTGCCTGGGTTTGACTGAAAGCACAGAGCTTTTGTGTAGTTGTAGAGCAGTGCACTCAGCTTCAGCGTTAGAAGATGAACTCTGTGAAGATGAGTAACACTGGGGAATCGAGACTTGACTACTATGTCTCTTATGTTCACTGCTATAGTGTAGGTCTATTTTTTTCAGCTATTTTTCTGCATGCTTATTTTCTGATTTCCATAGTTCATGCATGTTCAGTTCTGTTCTGTTCTGATTTGCATAGTTCATGCATTGCATTCTGTTCATACTAACCTCCATTTATTTTTATGTTGTCATTGTAGCTTTGAGGTGTTTTGTTCTTTTTGGTTTTCCTTTCTATTAGCAGGTAGTAAACCCATGTTTGTTATCTACAGATTTAATGGTTTATATGAACATTTTTAGAGCCATAGGCTTTCAGTATTCTGAAGACTGAAGTATTTAGAATTCATGTTTATGCTTTATTTCAGATGTAGTGGGTTTATATAGCAATATAAATATAGATAGTTTTTCTAAAATCTGTGAAGCAAAAGTGTCTCTTCCATTTCCTGGTATCACCATAAGATCTCTCTAAAGAGGGAGTATTGTATATTTTACATGACTTGAAATAGTGTAGGTGATAGCAATTCCCCCCCTATTTAGAGTATTGTGCTTGCACTTCTTCAACTAAGCTTAAACTGCATCTATCTGTAGGTTGCACCATACCTCAAAATGGATGTGGGCTGAGTTTAGATATAGGGAGAATTATCTTCTTGTAGTTCCAATATTTATAAGCATTTAAATGATTTTCTAAAAGTCATTACTTTGAAATCTTGCATTTTACACAAATTTCTTAATATAAGACATGTATCTAAAGTGGTCTTACTGTTTTATACATAACATAGATGTGGGAAATTGATTTAAAATCTATTTGGCATTTGTTAAAAGCAGTCTTTTTCAAATGTTTAACTGTTTAACTTTCAAATGTTTTAATGTTTTGGCATGAGGTGCTTTTCAAGCATCTTAAAATTTATCTCTAAATGACCAATTCAGAAATACAGTTATTGGTCCTATAATGTTTTTTCTTATTGAGGGACTCCTACAGTTCTATTATTTCAGCATTTGAAAGCACGTGTGTGTCTTCTGAATGCTGTGTCAGAGACAGAGGAGTCATTAATTGTCTCTCAAGATGCTATTTAGGACACAGCACTAGTGCATTAGTGCCTTGTGCCATCTTGAAAACCTTGCAGGTGCTATAATGCATCATAAAGCCCAGCTGCACAGAGTTAGCCTGTTAATTTTAAGTCATCTTGTGCATTTACAGGAAAGCCTATTTAAAGATGTGCTTGGGTTTATTATGTAATTATGTTGTTCGGCTCAGTGTGTCACTGGTTTGCTAAACACCCATTGGACTGGTGACTCTCATCTTTCTCATGCCTACAAGGCAAAAATTAAGCAAGGAAGGCATAAAAAAAATTTATTTTGGAGAGAAGGTGTCTGACTAAGAAATAATTTGTGTTTACAAGCTTCTAGTCAAGTCTCTAGAATTAGAGGCAATCAAATACAGTAGTATTAAGCTCTTTTCTTCCTCTACTTCAAAAAAACAAAAACAGAAGAACCTGAGTAGGAACAACAGATGTCCTCTTGCACAACAGCATGAATAATTCAATGACGTAGTATTGATCAATGTTATCTGTATGGAACTGGTGCCTAAATACATCTTTTGCATGTTTTATCTGTTCCGTTACAGGCCATTTTATCTTCTAGTGTCTTTGAAGACAGAATTTGCTAAAAAAGGTACAGGGTAAATGCACATAAAGATTAACACCCATTGAAGGGAGAAGGAAAAAAAGAAAAAGAAAAAAAAGGGGTTTTTTTCAGTGACAGATACATTAGGCAAAACCATTTGTGTATAGCAAATAATGATGATACTAGTCTGGTTTTTTCAGCTATTTTTCTGCATGTGTATTTTCTGATTTCTATAGTTCTTGCATTGTATTCTGTTCATACTAACCTCCATTTATTTTTATGTTGTGTCATTGTAGCTTTTAGGTTTTTTGTTCTTTTTGGTTTTCCTTTCTATGAAATAAGCAGGTAGTGAGCGTGAAATGCAACTGACTGAATGCTAATGACTGAATAAAAAAATATAATAGTATTCCTCTGCTAAATAAAATTGCCTTTGACTCTGCTACATAAGGAGCCTTTGGTCATCTACTTCCCTCTAGTGCCTTACAAAATGATGACATTAGCAGACTTGCTTGACTTGTCTTATCTAATTAGCATAAGAAGTGTGAGAAAGCATGATGTATTCATGAAAAGTATATTTTATATAACTTGCTAGTAAATGCTTTAGAGCCTTGTTCAGTTATAGCATAACTCTCGAAGTTTATCCCTGAAGATGAAAATGCAGTTGCCAAACATACGTAGCTAATATGACTGGTCAAGGGCCGTTTTTGGGAAGGGAAATATCAGTATGAGTGAAATCTGAAGAGTAGCTTATAGTAAATTTACAGTTAGATAAAAAGCTTTTTGGTTCATCTCTTCCCAGGTTCTGATTGCCCACACTGCATGAATATCATTTTCCTGCCCATAAAAACAGCTATTTCCATTCTGAGCTGAGACATGACTACAATGCTGTCATGTACTCCAGGGAATGTGTGTGATAGGCAGTGTGAATGGGACAAAGTGACATTTAGTGCCCTCCAAGGTCCTTTAGCTGCCTCTGGATCTCTGGAACACATAGAATTCTCTACTTCATGCCACCCCAGGGCAAGTAACATGCAATAGAAGTACAGCTCTGATGGGCTGCAACAGCGCTCGCATCTGCATTAAAAAAATGCAGAAAAATAATAAATCAGGCTTATAGGTCATAATCAAAATTGTCCTAAGTTCTGTGCATGATTTTTAGTCATGTAATGTTAGTAAATGGATAAACAAACATATCTTTGATTTCTTCTGAACCTGGGAGGAAAAAAAAAGGACTTGGGAAGAACAAGATTGTAGTTTTTTGCTTTGAACCACTACAGAGTTAAACTCGGAAAAATACCTCCTTTTTGAAGTAAGGTGTGTAGAAAAGCACTGAATTCTTGGCTCTGAGTATGATTTCTGTTTCCTTCTAATGTGCAGGTCTGTCTTCGGTACAGCATTATCTCACTTCCTAAAGCTTGCTTGGGGTAGCAGGCTTGAGAGGAATATGAACAGATATATGCTGACGTCCATGCTACTCTAGCTATGTAGTTTTCTGTCCTAGCCTAAAGCTTTAAATCAAATTCTGCCTATCACAGTGCAGTATAAATGAGTTGGAATTATTTTACTGCTTTCTTTTCCATCTGAGCTCTGCCAAAACTGCTGTTGCTATAGCAAAGATCTCCTTATGTTTTCTTTGTGGACACAGGCTGCAAACATGTTTTTAACATTTAATATACATCTCATTGAAATGCATTTTATTGTAGTTCTTGCCAATTACTTATACCTTATTATAAAATTAACTTTATTTCCATAGGGTTCCATAAACATCAGTGGTCTTTTAGTCACCATCTACACTGTGATGGTAAAGACATGATCCCCTCAACAGGGTTCTGCTGGAATAGAAGCCTTTTATTAATACGAGACGTAGGATAGGATGCATCCTCTATGGATGTCAGAACAAAAAACCTCCTTAACTGTCCTTTAATATAAATGAACACACCTGTAATTAAAGAAAATAAAAGAATTTTGTTTCCTAATGTATTATGATATTGTCATTGATTTAGGCAGGACTAAGGACACTTCATGATATTGGCCCTGAAATACGCCGAGCTATATCCTGTGACTTGCAAGATGATGAACCAGAGGAAAACAACCCAGAGGAGGAGGAAGATGTTTATAAAGTAATGTCAGAACACAGCTATGTGAATTCTTTTATCATATAACATGAGATTACAGAATAAGTTTATCCCTGAATATGGAATAATAATAAAAAATTTAAATCCCCTCAAATCAGCACAATATAAGTATTTTATAAATAAGTATATTATATATATATCTATAGAAACGGTATTAATCAGGACACTTGCATCTCATCATAAATTTAGCAAGCAGTTTCTACAGGGTGATTCTCTTGCCCCTAATTCTTTCTCATTAGTTCTTATTTTTTTCTTAAGCAAATCCTAAGAAAAGGAATGAACCATGAAATCTCAAATTTTGATAGTGGCAAGGTTTAAACTGGAACTGTCTTAACTTCTGCAGTGCTAGATAGGAAGAAGAGAATTAAATTCTGTGCAGCCAAGCCACAACAGACACAGAACTTTGTTTTAAAATGAATGCCTCCAATTACACAGGGACCAACTAAATATAAATGCCATATCTAATTTCCTGTGAGGGATATCAGTAAGAACCAATCTGGAAAAAAAGATTAGTTTTCCTCATTTACACTTTAGATATTCAGTCTAACGGTAAACATGTAAAGTTGGTGTTCAGGAGCAATCTGCAAACCATTTGTCAGCCAGCAAGAAAACTTAATTTTTCACAAGCATTTCAGAAGAAGCAGATGTAAAAACATCCTTCTGAAGTAGTTATGTCAGAAGCCCCATAGCTTGCTATTGTCCTTTGCAAAAAAGGAGGATGTGGCACTGGAGACAGTGCCATAGCTGCCATCAGTAGATGCATTTCTCTGCCAACCATCATTGCCTCCTGTCTTCCCTAGATTGAGCTTCAAGACAGACTGCTGTCATCCAAGACCCACACCTGGCTAGACAGGGAGGCTACATAATCTGGGTCAGATGTAAAAGAGAGCTGCATGTCATAGTCATAATTTAGCACTTCATTCTCTCACCATCCATTACACAATCAGGGCTGATAAAGAGTTACTACTCATTCTCGTACATCTGTAAGAAGAAAGAATGGAAGCACTGAAGCTTAATGTTACCTACTTGAGATATGCTTGCAAGCTGTTGCATGGCACTCCATCCTGTCTGAGTGACGCCTGTTGCAAACCAATGCTCTGGGAGAATAGGAGAGAATTCCACCAAAGTGTTCTCAAAAAATTAAGCAGAGACGTCCCTTTCTGAGGAAGTTGGTGCATGTTCGTGTATGAGAATCTGGGTTTCTCCTGTGTAACAAAATGTGGAGAAAGCTGGATATCACATTTAGTTGTACAGAAAAAGAATGATCACAATGTAATGTTGATTTGACTCTGAAATGCAAATATTGTCATTATCACAATCATATCTCTGTCACTTCAGGAGATCCCATCCAAAGCATCATAAAATTAGAAAGAAAAATCACAGATTATTTGAGTTGCTACTTTTGTTTGCATGTAGGAGAGAAAAGGTTTTGCTATCAAAATTTTGTTTTGCGAGGTATCTGATGTAATTTTTTTCTTTCTCTTCCCCTAAAACAGAGGAATGGTGCCCTCTTTGGCAACCACATAAACCATATTAGCAGTGACAGACGAGATTCATTTCAACAGATCAACACCACACACCGTCCCTTACATGTTCAGCGGCCTTCAATTCCATCTGCAAGTGATACTGAGAAAAATATATATCCTCAGGCAGGAAATTCTGTATACCACAATCATCATAATCACAACTCAGTAGGAAAGCAAGTTCCAAACTCAACAAATGCCAATCTAAATAATGCCAACGTGTCCAAAGTTCATGGGAAACACACAAATTTTGGAAATCGTGAGCATAGATCTGAAAATGGTTACCGTTCATACTCCAGAACTGATCATGAAAAGCGTAGGAGGCCAAGCAGTAGAAGGTAAACCTACAAAGATGTATTTGCTTTTAAATAAATTTATGTATTATATACTCTAAGAAAATTTATGCTACATGAAGCGTACATAAAGATACATTCGTATAGTTAGCTTCATTTCTGTTGCCTACTGATGTATGTAATGTTTAAAATATAGCTCTGATGTATGGGAAATGTATAGAACTTCAATAAGGTTTGAAAGTAGCAGTTTTCTTAAAAGTGAAACTATGACTTACAGCACAGACACTGTAATCACCAATTAATTTCTCTAAACTTCCTAATTTTAAAATACCTTTCTCCTTATTTTTGTGGCTTGCCTGGATAGAACGCGTTACTATGAAACATATATTAGGTGAGTTGATATTATTTGATATCATTGAAGAGGTCAAGGTAGTTTCTTTACTTTTCTTCTTCTTCTGCAGTACAATTTTCAAAATTGACTGTGTGGCAGCACGTAAGCTGAAAAACTTAAGTGACAGTTTCTAAGTCAAATTTTACTCTTCCTGTTCTAAACCAATAAACTGGTAAAGTTCAAAATTATTCAAGCTCTTTTAAAAGTCTGGACAGGTTTATGCAGTTTTCAGTAGACAAAAATCACACCTAATGATAGCCCTTGTTTGAAATTGACTTGCAAAGACTGGAAAAATCACTGTCTCTAGCTTTGATAAATATTAATGTGTTCCATTTACAGGGGACCCAAAATCTTTCCTGGTCTTCTGTCTGAATATTTTCTAAGACAACTTTTAAAAATAGGATATATTTTGTTATTTGAAGTGCATTGCTAAATGTCACATCCGTTTCCATTTTTTCTTGAAATATCTCCGTAAGTGCTACTTAATGTTTTAGCCATTTGGCAAACTTCAGACATTTGAGAGAAGCTGTGTTTCTTCAAAGTACTCTGAAATTATATTTTGTAAAAATATCTTAAGTGTATTTGACTTCACTGAGTATCTCCATATTAGTTATTTTAATGGGGATGAAAACAAATGGAAGTCATCTTTTTGAAACAGATAAAATAGTCATGTTCTGAACTATAGTTCTATGTAATTTACTATACCACCACATTCTGATAACAGGAGAGTTGTTAATGCTTGTATTTTAGTCTTGAAAGCACATTGAAAGAACTGTATGTAAAATATAGATAATTTATATAAATATAATATATAAAACTAAGTATTTCTTTGTTGCTTACAGATCTGATTCTGGTGATGGGCGTCGACCTACTATTTGTCGTGAAGAACATGAAGATCAAGATTATTGCAATGATGGTCATTATTTGGCAGAGCAGGAATATTTTAGTGGAGAAGAATATTATGAGGAAGACAGTATGCTGTCAGGAAGCAGGTGAAGTTATCTGTTAAACTGTGAAAAATAGTTCAATAAATTAGTTATGTATCTGAAAAGACTTCACTAAGCACACTTATACTGAAAACTCCGTAGTGAAGTTAACTGCTGGCAAGGGAAATGGTGAATAGGAATAGCACAGATCTTTCATTTTTGGTATCGTGTGCCAACTCCAGCAAACCTTCTGTACCAAATTCAAAGGAAAGCATAAAGCTTCTATGAACCAAGTATAAACTGGACAGTGCATAACCAAAGCATTTCATTTATAAATAAAATTTCACATGCAATAGAAGTAGGATCAACCTTAGATAGAGGAACCTTTAAAAATAGTTTATTTTTCTTTTAATTTAACTTATTGAAAGTTGAAACTGGTAAATTATGGACTGAGATCATAAGGTAGTACAAGCTGGACCAATAAAGAATTGTATCAATTCTTTTTGAAAATTCTCATTAGACATTTTTATTAATAATGCTCTTCTTGGCACCATTTTTTTCTCCTTAACACTGTCATAGTTGCCCTGGCCCTTAAAAGTTTGGAATAGATGTTTTTTAAGGTATAAGCTTCTTAATAAAAAAAAAAGGTACCTTTTTCCCAAATATCTTGTAATTTTTTTCATTTCAAAATATTTACTTTCTTGTTATGTCATAGCAAGGTACATGCATTTGCAAAACTTTGAGATTGTGTCATCTTCCTTACAATAGCTATGTTTCCCTTCTGCTGAATAAATTCAATAATTCTTCAAAAATATTCTTCACTTCAGTCAATAAATTTTTAAGTCCAGCTCAGAAGCAGAGGAATTTATTGTTATTTTATCTTAGATCCATCAGTGCATATGCACAAGTGCCAGGCTTAATTCTCCTTCTCCTCTTCTGTCTCTCATTGCCACCTGAATTCTGGCAAGACTGGTACCCTAATACACATCTTGTTGGTTTACATGAAAGCTAAGATTTGCATGAAAGGCAAATTTGACAGGATTCAGGTCACTAAATTTTTATGTGATAATTACTATCAAATAACACCCTTCTAAGATTTGATTTTCAACAAGAGAAGTATCCAGAATGTAAAAGGTTTAATTCCATTCTCAGAGTTTCTGTGCTTTACACACTACCCAGGGTTCACAAGAGAGCATGGCAGTAGAACAGTTGTTTTGTTTTGGTTCTAAGCAATATACAGCTGAAGTTCTATTAGTTTTAGCCTTCTTTGGTAAGAATAATGTCATTGAAAATGTAAGTTGATTAAGATTTCACCAGAGAATTTACTGTGTAACTATACTAGTACTAAAGTATGGATGCTCACTATCTCAAAATCAGTTAGCATGCAGACACTGGATATTTTAATTGAGTTGTGTAATTATATAATGTCATGTTTGGTTATCTTGCTGGAAAGAATAGATTTGAAAATCTTCTGTAAGAAATCTAATAGGTGAATTTACAGAAACAGAGTGAAATATCATTTTCTTTATTGTATTTTAAATGCAGACATATATACGATTACCACTGTCGATATCACTGCCACGACTCAGATTTTGAGAGACCGAAAGGTTACCATCACCCACATGGGTTTTTTGAGGAAGATGATTCACAGATCTGTTATGATACAAAAAGATCTCCTAGGAGACGGCTGCTACCTCCAACACCAACACGTAAGTACAGTAACAGCAATTTGTTTGTAAATCTAGAATTGTTTAAATGCATTCACACATGTTCTAGTTTAAAAAAGCTTCTTTTTAACTCGGACTTCAAACATGACATTTCTTGATTATTATTGCTAGTGGATAATTATGTCTGTCAGAAATCTGTATCCATGTTGAGAGACTGCTCAGAGAATATATGGATCCTAGTTGACAAGTCAGTCTTTTTAATCTCTCTTGCCTCACATATCCAATAATATAAAAAGTTTGATTGCCAGTTGCAACTTGGTTCATTAAATTAAGAAAGAGCAAGGTAGAATGCAGCACTAGTTTGCTTTGAAACTTTGACCAGAGGGTTTCAATCCATGTGCCTTTTGTTCACACCTACAGATGTGCAGTGGTTCCATGAGTCAGTGCATTGTCTCTCTAGTGACTCACCTGCTGTCTCTTAACAGTCATGTTGCTTAATGACATTGTAATGAGTTCCATTTACAGCTTTACTTCGTACTCTTTAAGTAAACACTACAGTTTGAAATAGGGTAATTTTCAGGGAAAAGAGAACCAAGAGGGAGCTTAATGGTGCTTTGTTTGTTGTTTGTTTTCTTTTTCGTTACTTTTGAAGTGCCTTTAGCCTTTTAAAGTGAGCTTCTCAAGTCCCTGTGAAAAGTATTATCCTGAGCTAAGGATCTTATTTCAGATTTGTATTGGTACTTTATTCTGCCATCTCAGGATTGATGCTTAATAGTCTGCATTTCCTCTGAGGGAGGAAATATTTCAATTTATAGACTGAATTAGTGTTGTCAACTGAGTTGTTTGGGGGTTTTTTTAATCTGTTTCTTTAATTTTCATTTATTCTCCTCCTTAGATCTTTTGCTTGGTTTCTCCTTTTCTCCTTATCTCAACCACAATATTGCTTCATCTGCATTTATGAAAGATTTCATTATTCTTATCTTGTACTTTTGGTTTTGTATGTTCCAGGCCATACTGCAGAGATTAGCAGTGCTAAGCCTCTGGTGAAACTAGGCAGACTCAGAACTCTTGGAGTTTGGTCTTTGACCTCTCACATTTCACAGATAGGAAAAAAGAAAGTGAAGTGGAAAAAACCAATCTCTTCCGAAGGCTCTTTCTTGTTGGTGCACAGGAAACAACATTCAGCTCCATGCAACACTGTAGTGTCTGTGAGAGTGCCCTTAGGCATTGTGTGGTCAGAACAGCCAGTTCTGTTACGTGTGGTTTTGGATGATGCCATCTAACCAGACAAGACAATACAGGATCATTTCTGGAAGAATCTCCACATTTTGTCTGCTCTGTGGTGGATTGACTTTCGAGAAAAACCATCGTTGTCTTTCATTCTGATGATGCTAGCAGAGTCACAATGCATATATATGTGGAAGTATGACTGTGAGGACCCCATGGGTAGGAAAATGGGTTTCAGTCTTTTCCTGTCTCAGACACCCTAAGGAAAATGCAGGTATAGATTTAAAAAATAAGTGTTTCAGAGACAAGTCCAGTGACAACATCTGAGGTACAGTCTTGGGCTGTTTAAAGCTACAGAAAGCTCTAGTAAAGGGCATCAGCAAAATACATTAATAATTAATTATTAATATATTAATGAAGGAAACATTCTTCAGCAATAGTGTCAGTGTTGGATCCTCACTTCTGGCACACAGCTCCTTAGGATAAGACTAGTAATGCTTTCTGAAATTTTGCTTTCTGACCTTAAGGGGAATGGATGGAAAAAGCAGAAGGAATATGAGTCTTGCACTACAGAGTGAATAACTCCACTCGGATGAATGATACTGAAATGTCCAGAAGGCTACTAGCTCTCTTCCCATAGCAGAAGGAGAAGACATCAAAGGGGAGACTCTGAAAGGAGATTCCTATACATCTTTCTACAAGCTTTTCTGATAGCAGAAGAATTTTAAGCCAAAGCAACAGAGAGATGCCTTGTATATCCATTCCATATATTGCAGGAGAAAAACCTTCTTCTAAAAATCCTCCTCATGGGCTCTTCCCATGAAAATGCTGTGAGGGGAGGGTTGAAGGCTTCTCATCACTGCAGCCTTTGGAATTCATTTAATTTTTCTGATAAAGTTTTGATGACAGTATTAAGCAGACATTTCTTTAGAGGAAGCTTACGCTTTCTATCTCATGTACAAGAAACTAGATAAATGTACTACTTAAAAGAGTATTTGATATCCTAGGGTAAGAGGACCGTGTTCTGATCTAAGTTGCATAAGGATAAGGTAGGGAGTCCTTTGACTTGCACCAGTATGTCACGAGAGAATAGTCAGGACTCCTGTCATAACCATTTATTTATTGTTCAGAAGCACAGCTGAGAAATTTTAGAGGCTTGGTATCTCAGCAGATTTTAAAGGAAGCTCAAACCCATTATTTGTAACTATTTGCGTATGGGCTGGTTGGCCTGGGGAGGAAGCATTGATGTTCTTATGTAAAGAAAGGAAAAAAAAAAGGGGGGGGGGGGGGGACAACAAACCCCAAAATGAACCTGCAACATTGCACTAAACAGTTTCTGTTAGTGTCTGGATTCAGTCCAAGTTAATGTAACATACAGTGCCTTGGCTGGGTGCTGTAGTTAGTAAATTGAGCTCTGTGTCAAGCTTTTTAGAGGTTTTTTTACCAAACTCATCACCACAGTATTTGGGGAACTTCCAGAAGTGTACTGAGAAATAAGTAAGATGCTCTTTCAGACTATTTCCTGAGTAGAAGCATGTGCAAAGCACTGGAAAGAAAAAAGAGGAAAAAAAATTTTTTTCTAATGAATTTTTGTTTCACTGTAGCACACAGACGATCTTCCTTTAACTTCGAATGCCTCCGACGACAAAGTAGTCAAGATGAAATACCACTCTCTCCTAATTTCCATCGCACTGCTTTACCACTTCACTTAATGCAACAGCAGGTAAACACAAAATCTTATTTAACTAACAAGGAATTGCATCTTTCCAGCTTCTATATTGTATTTCTGTTTTTCATTGTTGTTTGAAACAGCACTGCTGTATTATGTAGTTTGCCTGTGCATGAATTTTAGGTCAGGTGTAGGTTTATAGTTGCTAGATTCAATGCTTCTCAAACATCAA
Source organism: Todiramphus chloris collaris (assembly GCA_025345505.1). Taxonomy (NCBI): domain Eukaryota; kingdom Metazoa; phylum Chordata; class Aves; order Coraciiformes; family Alcedinidae; genus Todiramphus; species Todiramphus chloris. The sequence goes on along the minus strand of JANVCC010000038.1, from coordinate 15,697,791 downwards.
CCTTCTAGAAAATATTGAAAATAAGTACTTTACCCGTATGACTTAAGTGTCCACAAAGACTGGGGATAGCCTAAGGGATTCTGACCAGGACTGTATAATACAGCAACTGTCTGTTAGTGCAGTTACTCAGCTCCATCTGTGAGAATCTGCAAGTGCAACATACACAACGTTAGGGCTCAATGCCCAGCTCTGACATGGCTCTGAGAAGATGGCAGTTTCCATTGACTAGAGGCAGAATGCTTGCAAAATACTGACAGCTTCCTATCCTGTCTCTGCAGGACAGAAATGTTTCTACACTTTGCTTGCTTTATTTAATATATTGTATAAGCAGTTATTTTTCTTTATTAATGCTAATACCAAGATTTTGTGAGCCAAGTAATATTAGAAAAAAACCCCACATTTTATCCTGTCAGTCCTGTCCCTCCTTTACATGAATATTAAACCTCTGAAAACGTTAACTTTGCTTAGCTGCTGCCTGAACAATTGGTTTGAAATAACTGTTGAAATGAGAAATGACTATGACTGAGCATTTGAAATCACCAACTTGGAAAATTTTTTCCCTTACCAGGTCATGGCTGTTGCAGGTCTGGATTCCAGCAAAGCTCATAAGCATTCACCAAGTCGTTCAACGCGTTCTTGGGCTACCCCACCTGCAACCCCTCCCAACAGGGACCGTACTCCATATTACACGCCTCTAATCCAGGTTGATAGGGCTGAATCTACAGAGCATATGAATGGTAGCCTACCTTCCTTGCATAGGAGCTCTTGGTACACAGATGACCCTGATATCTCCTACCGAACATTTACACCAGCCAATTTAACAGTACCTAATGCCTTTAGGCATAAACATAGTGACAAACAGAGGAGTGCAGACAGTTTGGTGGAAGCGGTAAGTGTTACAAAAACCCCTGAAGTAGCCAAGAGTGTCTGTTTTGTGTTAACTTTAAAAATGGTATAATTCATTACATGTTACCTCTGTGAAAATGTGGTATTTTCAGTGTCAAATCTCAAACCTGTTCTTAGGTAAAGGCAGGGGAACTTACTGTAGTTGTCATGTAATAAATGATTTCTACTGAAGCCAAATCTTAACACTAGTGTGAAATCTTTTGAGATTGCAAAGAGTTTTGAAATTTAAGTTTTCTAGATGAGGATCAGTTAACATTTCCCTTCCACACTAGCTGATAGCGAAGAGATTATGCATATGCGTGTTCTCTGTTGTTTCTACAGACATTCATCACCATTTTTGCAGTAATCTGAATCAAAGATCAAGAACTCTATTGAATGGGTGTACTAAATGCAGAGAGGTGAATAACAAGGATTGCTTTGTAGGTGTACTAAAGAATGTTAAGAATTCCCTTTTATATTCAAAAAGACTTTGAGATAAAGAGTATATAGCATTTCTGAATTAAAGTCATTATTCTTGCTTCCATCACTTCCCTTCCATTGCTATGAGCTAAACAATACGCTTAAGTTTTATTTCCAAATGGGACTTCAGCATCTTTCCTCCACGTACTTTCAGCATCTTTCTTCCACAAACTCTAAAGTATGAAGAACATATCTAAAATGCTGTGTTTCAGGCAATTGTTCTAATTGCACCAGCTGAATACATTAACTGCCTGATGATTGATGTTTATCAAAGACTACTCCCAAATTTCGAATGAGAAAAGTCAGATGAGTTGCATTATCAGTTACACTATCACATTAGTGATACAGTGTGGTTTGGAGCCACTTGATTGTTCTTTACACATACAGTTTGTCTGTGGGTTGCTATGGTGATTCAGTAGGGGGAGGGGTGTTTTCTAGTATTTTCCGCAAACAAGAAAAGTTGTTATGACCTGTCTGTTCTGTAATTCCACTGTATGTCTCATTTTCTCCCTACATCTGCCAGGTACTTATATCGGAAGGCCTAGGGAGGTATGCAAAGGACCCTAAATTTGTCTCGGCTACAAAACATGAGATTGCTGACGCATGTGACATGACTATTGATGAGATGGAAAGTGCAGCAAGTAATCTTCTCAATGGAAATATCAGCAATGGGACCAATGGGGACATGTTCCCCATTTTAAGCAGACAAGATTATGAACTTCAAGATTTTGGTCCTGGTTACAGTGATGAAGAACCAGAAATGGGACGATATGAAGAAGACTTAGCTGATGAAATGATATGCATTACAAGTTTATAGTATTTAGCAAGGAAAATTATTCTAATAACAGAAAAAGTGCCTCATAGTTTAAAGATGCTAGGCACTAGCTGCAGTGAATAACCAATCACATTTTGTACAAGTGATGTCACACCTCAAGGAAGCCATAACTAATAAATTTATTATCTCTGTGTTGCTGAAATGTGATCAGAGCTGCAGGACATCATGTCTCCAACCACAGAATCTGCAGTTCCTCTGTAGGAGTAAGGTCATTTTGAAACCAAGCAGATTGTGACAATCACTTTTTTGAGGGCTAGAGTGGTATTCTGAGGTGTAAAATCTTGCCTGTCTCTCAACCTTGTGCTGCTGTCCTTCATAGTAGAGCAGGATTTTGTGAATGAAAATGTCTGTGTAAGTCTGGCACAAATTGTGTGGGAAAGAGCGAATTAAGACAAGTGATGACAACCAGTAATGTCATTACCTCAGCACTCAACAGCATATCAGCTACCTGTTGCATATCCATATTCTAATGTTTTCAAACTTGCCTCCTGATTTCTTTTCTTAATGCTCTTTGAAAATACAGTTTGTCATGCTCTACCTGTTAGAGATTGTTGGAAAAAAATTGTTATATAAGGAATAGTCTGTCTCATGTAACACCAGTTTACATAGGAAAATATCATTCAGATAGTCTGTTTTATGACTATCACGTTAAGGGCAAAATATACTGGAATAATTGCATTCTTACTAATGCACTTGCAACCAGGTTATAGTAGAATTAGATAAGATAGTTTGATAAAAATTATACAGTAGAAATTATTGTAAATGAATTGTAATATATGATGATTTGTATTTGTAAAGAGATGTTCTATATTTTGTAATTATTGTACCGTAATTGAACTGCAGCAATATTTATGGACCCTAATTATTGTAATTCTCCACAGAATTCTAGATAGAAGTATTTTTACCTGGAGTATATAGATCTATAGCATAAATATTTAAATAGAGCCACCTCTCAGTGTAAATCTCTTTTTGGGATAAAGTGTCAAGTTTGAACTTGGCAACAGAACAGATTTTTTTTTTTTTAATCTATATATTGAGTCGAAGTAATCTCTCTGCATAAGGGATGCACAGTTGACTATTTACAGTCTTATACTAGGAAAGGTAAAATAGCTAAAGTTATTTTAACCTTTTTGATTGAAAAATAAGCTCTAATTTTATTTTTTTATTAATCCCATGCTAAATATAAATATTAAAATGATTTAAAAATTGGCAAGTTCACGCCAGGGTATTACTGGTCATGAGACATTAGTTTTGACAAAATATATTACCTAGTTTGATAGGAAGCATCTTGGGCAGAAAATATTTCACAGGTAAATGAAAATGCTTTACTTCAGAACTACTTACTCTGCTTGGAAAAAAAAGACATATGATAAAATGATTCTTCACAGAACCAAAAACCTTGGTATAAGAAGTATACTATTTTATTGCCTCTACCTTTCTGTTGGTTTGTGTGTACTATTTCAAAGATTTATTTTTATGCAAACGAGAGGGCTTAGATATTGTTCACAATTCAGTAAAACCCTGAAATGACTTTGAGGCTGAAATGACCTTGGAGGAAATTAAAAAAACACTGAAAGCTACTGTCTATTTTGTTAGCACTGGATAACAATGACTTGTTCTAACAAGTTATCTTATCAGGTTTTACCTGTAGTTCATATGCTAGATAGCAATCCAGCTCACATTTTTACAAATGTGATTAAAACATGTCAATAAACATTTTGTACATAATGACAGTTTCCTATGGATATCTTACAGACTTCCTCTGAAATCATTCTTATTTCAAATGCCAGGATAAGAACTTAAAGGTTTGTAAATTATTTCTTGACCTACATCATTTTGTATTAAAACAAATGCAAAATGTTCTTCGAAATAAAACTGTGTAATAATTTTATTATACTTGGGACTCCTTTTGCTAATAATTTTTCACCAAGAAACTCCAAAAGTTAAATTCTGCTTTCACTATTTGAAGAATGGGAGGGAATGTGTGGAATATTGTCATCAGGCTGCACTAGCATAGCATGCAAGTCTTTCATGAATGATTGCTGTTAACCAGAAAGGAAGCGATTCAGAGTATTCAGATAAAAAGGGCACTGTTCCTTCCCTACTATCTAAGAGATTATTACTTCCCTAGATACAGATCTATGGAAACAATTAGGAAAACCTGACTAAAATCCCCTAAAATGCCAAACCCCATCTTTCCTGCTTTTGCCAGGAAGTACTTTGGTGGGTTACCCAGTAGTTGTCACACTTTTCCCAGCTTACAGAAACAAACTTTAGGGAGACCAAAGTGGATCTCTCTGGATCTGGTATCACTGTGAAATAACAAGGAATACTTTTCAAAGTTCCACCTACAGTGCTATACCCACTTCTGAAAACCACCTTTAAGGCAACTGAAGTTGAACATAAAAAAAAAAAATCCTAGACTGGGTTACTTAACTGCATGGGTTTCTGATAGCACATCAAATTTGGTAGATTGACCTGAATGTCAATTTTTTTTTTTTTTTAATTAATCATTTGTCGAAGGAGACACAAAAAAATGTGCTGACTTCACTGTATTTTCTTACTAGTATGGTTAGTCCTTAGCTTTCAATAGTCTGATGAAATACTCTCTAGGTCAGATACGCTACTTTATGAGAAAACAGACCCTACAAAATAAATAGTGAAGGGAACTTACAAGCCATGTTCTATATAGTTAATGGTTTAAGGGAGAAGATATGGATACATAGTATGCCTGTTCAATTTTATTACAGAAATATATGGAAAAAAATAATGTATGCACAATTACATGGTAATTGGCACCCTTAAAATACTACCAAACATAGTAATGAATACAGAAAAACTAGAAGTTATCTCAACAATTAAAGCATATTTCCTGAGTTTCCAGATTTGTTTATATATATAATGACAGAAAACATTAGTAAAGAATCAAACATTGCTATGTCTTTTATAGTGAAGTAAATTGGGGGGGGGGTGGGGTTGGAGCATGGATGAGAAGAATAGAGACTAAATATTATAGTAATAAGATATGCTTGTGTTCTCTCTACAATAACTCTTCATTTTAACTATAATTTTAAAAAATGCGTAAATGCTTTTATTATTCCTCAGAATATGTTTCTGTTTATAGCTAATGCGTGTTCTAAGCCATTTTCCAGTTTTCCACTGTTTATGTAGCTGCCTCGTTTTGTTGCAGCCTAATGTCAATCAGACACTTGGAAAAGATTTTAAGGTGCAGAAATGTCAAAAGTTCTGCTCTGCAAAACCTTGAGCAGCTTTACATAGGTATCTAGAATGCAGTTTTATAAATATTGCTATTTTCTGCTGCTTTTAAAACACTTCTCCCACTAAAGCAACTTGCATGGAAATACATGTACAAAATAAACCTTTTTAGGTTGCTTTTCTTTCTTAATATCATTTTTCCCAGCCAGAGATCTCCAGCTGTGTCTGAAGCATCTGCAGTAAGCTATTACCATGAAAATGATGATCTCACTCGCAGTACCATTGCTGATTCAAGCCATGCTGGCAGGTCTAGTAAATTCCACGTTCTTACATCAAAAAGCTTTTACAGTTAACTCGTTTTGAATACATAATGTAATATCATTTATGCATTTATAGAAAAATTTGTATCTGGGTAGAAATGGGAATAACAGTCAATTAGTCGCTGTATTATTTTGTTAAATAAGTAAAACTCAGTAATTACTAGCCCATGTTCTGCAGTTCAGTAAGGTGTAAAAGATGGTTCATTTTAGCTAACGGATTGCCAGTGATCCTCAGAACGTGTTTGAATATTTTGTACTTGTTCTAAGTGTGCCTTTGCAGAGTTGACTCTGCTAGAAGAACAATTTTACCAGGAATTCAGTATCAGAAACCAGGCACAATGCAGGAGAACCTTTCCCAGGGCAACAAAACTTTCAAATACTTGAGCCATTTCTTTAGTTCTCCATCAAAGGAACATTACAAAGGAACCTCAATATTCTATAGCAGTGAGGCCTGAATTAATAAAGTGACTGAAGTTCACAGCAATGAAAATATTTCAGTGTTTAGAAGGGAAGGAATCTGCAAGGTGTCTGTGTGTTTAGAATTACAAAAGATGATGTTTCAGAAGAAATGCCCAATTATCTGATTGCACAATGCAGCAAGGTGTACCTGAACAGAAGACACACACAGAATTTAGCATGTGTCTAACCTTGCCATTTCCTCATCATTTTAGAGCCTGACCTGTCAGAGGATAGCTCTGTGTGCATTCTCTAGTAAGTTATGTAAGACAGTGGACAGTTAATCTTCTGCATTTGCATAATAACAATTCCCATCTTGCATGCCTAGAGTGGAAACCCATGTTATAAATCTGCAACTGCAGGAACTTCAGTATTCCAAATTGCTTCCACTCTCCACTGCACAGGACTGTGGTAAGTCTCATCAGTATATATTACTCTGAGTATGCTAATACTTTGTATTCCAAATGACACCGAGGTATCTACTGAATACCTTTAAAAGAAAATCTTAAAACACAGGTGCTGAATAAAAATTATTCGCCATAAAAGGGTACACCATATGCAGATCATGCTTTCCTCAAATGCACAGTTTCATGGGATTGTCTTATTAACACAGCTAATCAACTACCTATGACTTAAAATATTATTGCTCTTCCCCTCATTCCAAAAGAATGCATCACATACATAGGAAGCATTTACCTGTCTCCTTGTGGAGTGGAGTTCACTGCTATCATCTTCCATCTTCAGTATTTTTCATTGTCTTTATTCAGATATTCTAATAAATTCTAAGTCCTTTCCTCAGCCAGCAGCAGGGCTCCCAACCACTGCCTTAAAGCAAGCAGCACCAGATAGAAGTATCTGCCTTAAACATCTGCAGTTGTTCTTCTAGCTGACATCTGAGCCAGCAAGTTTTTTTTACAATCAGCTCAAATTGTGTAAAATTCTAATTTTTGTCGGAAAAAAAAAAAAAGTTTATTCTTTTTCCCACAAGTCCTGGGCAATCTTAGGCTACAAGAAGCTTTTAGTTTATAATTTGACAGCTGCTTAGTCAGAAATTATTTTGATATACTCAGGAAATCCAAACAATTCAATGGATTTGATTTCATGCAATGAGTTCAGTTTCTTCGGGTTTGTTGATTGTTTGGTTTTGTGTTTTGTTGGTGTTTTTTTCAAAAAAACCCCAAACCCCAACACCTGAAAGTTAGATTGACACAGAATACAGCCATGAAAGATCATATATTTTGCTTTACATATCTGAAGATAGTAAAACAGAGATTTAAGAACTAACTAAAACATAGCATTGGTTCACTGAATAAGTTACTTGCCTTCCACTTTAAAAAGTTCTCTCCCCAGTCAGTATCTGACTGTATGAAGTTATTTTGAATAACGTTTCATTTTAAATTTAGCTTGGCTTTAATTTTTTTAAAATAAAAGTTGGTTAATAGTAAGGCACCATTAAAACTATTTGCTGAGAAATATGTTTGCAAACCCTTATCTTTGAGCAAAGACCAGTAATTTTAAGGACATTATAGGAAGTGTAGACCTTTTACTGTGATAAATGATAAAGTGATACAACTAAATCAGCTTAAATTGCCTGAATTCTACTAAGCTCCTTGCAAAAAAAGGAAGTTTTACAGTATAGTTTTACAAATAGCAGGTCTTGTTCTGCAATTTTTAACAAAGTTTCTGATAAATACAAAGTATGTCGTCTTTCTGAATACTATAAAGTATAAAGACTGCTAAGTATGGTGAAGTCTTAACTTTCAGTGAAGATTTGTAAACTGTGCATTCCTCTCATAAACTCCCAAATTTGTCAGATTCCGAACATGTGCAGGTTCCTCTGTCTTCTGTGATTTCTGATATGAACTACTTTGGCCTGTGAATATGAAGTTGCATAAATGCTTACTTACATTTACTTAGCCATTCTTTGCAGGATGTGGGGATTACTGACTAGCTGTTATCCTGGTTAACACTCTCACAGCAGTTAAAATCCTTCCTTTAAATAAAAAGGCATACCACAATGATTTTCAAAATAGCACACGTTAATCTCTTCCATTCCTTATGCAATTGCACAGTATTCCTGGCTTATATGCACAACTGTCTTGTCATTTATAAATAGCTTCTCTTCAATAAAAAATTTGAATTGTACCACAAAATGTTGTGTTTAACTAAAATAAGCAGCTTAAGCCAACTGATTAAAAAATGAATAGATAGTCTAATAGAAGAGAATGGTTGAAATTTATAGTTAATAGGATATGTTGTTTTGCATGGTATTTAATTTGTTGTTATGTTCGGTATGAGATATCAAGATGCTGATGAAAGCCTAAGTAGCAAAAGATGTGAAAGGATGAGAACATCTGTTTATCTCTGTGTTTCCAAGGTCTTGGGCTTATATACGGGAACATTCTTCTCCTGAAGCGATGGGAGGCCCTTAATTATATCTGCAGCTTTCTCTGCTATCATAATAGTTGGGGCATTCAAATTTCCACTGACAACACTGGGCATTATTGAAGCATCTACTACTCTCAAGTTTTCAACGCCAATTACTTTTGTTTGGGGATCAACTACAGCAGTGCTATCAGAAAGCTGACCCATTTTACAGGTGCAGGAAGGATGATAGGCACTATCAGCCTTCTGCCTTATGAAAGCATCTATTTCTTTGTCAGACTGAACATGGTTTCCTGGTTGAATTTCAGGCCCGCGAAATTTTTCAAAAGCTTTCTGAGCAAAGATCTCTCTGGTCAACTTGACACACTGGCGGAATTCCCAAATATCTCTTTCTGTATGGAGAGAAAAAAAGAAAACTGTAAGTACACCCTTAATTCCATAGTACATACAGAATGCATAACAGAAAAAAAAATTAGCATCAAAGGAAAAAGGTTGGGGGGAAAGTCTCTCATTCACTGCTGGAAGCCATAATATGCCAGATTTTTTTCAGTCACGGATATATAGATTCACTGTGAACAAAATTGTCACTTATACTGCACAGTCCCAAAGGAAACAGGTGAACTATAGAAATTGCTCTTTATTTTGCTGTATCCACTGTCTAGCCAAGCACATTAGTCTTAGCACAGAGAAGCAAATGAGATCCATTCCTTCACAAGCAGAGGAGGGAATGAAATATACAGCTTTATGCAGCAAACACTAAGCAAACACTGCGTCCCCAACAGGGAATTATTTTTGGTTTAAACAGTGCTTTGCACAATAGTCTCTTTTGATACTGACTTCTATAAATGAGAATTAACTAACAGTGCACCAACAAGCACTTCTGAACTGGTGTTGAGTAGATATGAAAATCTGCTACTGAAACCGGGAGGAAGTAAGTTGATATCAGGAGGGGAGGCTGCATTTACCTGTTGACAGGTAGTTAGGCTCAATGATAGGATGGTCGTTTGGGTTCGTACTCTTCAGCTTTAGCCAGCCCACACTTGTGCTCCTCATGGGTCCCACATGGACCTGCAACACCCATGCTATATTCATGACACAATCCCACCAGACATATTTCCAAATTGGATTTGTACTAATAAATAAATTGGACAATGAATAAACATTCCTTCCCAAACCGCTGTCTAAACTGCAGTGGAACAGGGAACACCTTTTAGTTTTATACAGCATCTAGTACAATGGTGCCCTAATCAGTAGCACTGGGGCACTTCAGTAGTGCATTCGATGTTTGGCCTACTCTTCCAGGGATAAAAAGTAACATAATTTTGTTAGCAATATATGATACTTGTTGGAAAGGCCACACAGAGAGGCATACTCTGTCTAGAAAGGCTCTTGCAGTGCATTGACAATGACTTTGATGCAGGTGGTAGAAAAGCCAAGGAAGACGGGTTTGCTGCTGGACCTTGTATAAACAAAGAAGGTCTGGTTGGGAAAGTGAAGGTTATGGACAACTTTGGCAGTAGTAATCACAGTATTGTAGAGTTTAGTATCATACAAGGAAGAAGCAGAGCAATAAGTAAGATTGCAACCCTCTTGGGGGCTAACTTTGTCCTCTTCAGAGACCTACTTGGAGGAATCCCTTGGGCTAAGACTCTAGAAGACAGGGAGGCCCAAGAGAGCTGGTTGATATTCAAACACTGGAAAACACCACTGGAAAAATTCATATGGGAGAATGAAGTTCACAGTATGTGGAAAAAGGCATTGGTCTCTTGGGAGAATTATAGGAACATTGTCAGAGTTTGTAGGAATGCCACAAGGAAGGCCAGGGCCCTCTTGGAATTAACTCTGGCAAAGGAAGTAAAAGAGAACAAGAAGGGCCTCAAATATATCATTATGGAAAAAGGAAGAATAGGGAAAATGTGGGCCCACTGCTGAATGAGGTGGGAGCCCTGGTGACAGAGGATGCAGGGAAGGTGGAGCTACTGAATTCTGCCTTTGCTTCAGTTTTCACTGCTGAGACCAGCCCTCAGGAATCCCAGACGTGAGATGTGTTGAGAACTGGCTACACAACAGAACTCAGAGGGTCGTGATCAGTGGCAAAGTCCAGCTGGCAACCTGTAACTAGCACTGTTTCCCAGGTCCTGTTCAGTTCTGGGTCCAGTCTTATTCAACATCTTCATCAATGATGAGTGTACAGTCAGCAAGTCTGCTGCTGATATGAAACTGTGAGGAGTGGCTGATACACTGGAAGGCTGTGCTGCCATTTAGTGAGATCTGGGCAGATTATAGAGCTGGGCAAAGAGGAACCAAATGAAGTTCAACAAAGGAAAGTGCAGAGTCTTACACCTGGGGAGGAACAACACCATGGAGAAGCAGCCCCATGGAGAAGGACCTTGGGAATCCTGGTGGACAATAAGTTATCCATAGGACAGCAATGTGCCCTTGTGATCAAGAAGGCCAGTGGTATCCTGGGGTGCATAAAGAAGAGTGTGTCGAGCAGGTCGAGGGAGGTTTTCCTCCCCCTCTATTCTGCCCTAGTGACAAATCTAGAATATTTTGTCTAGGTCTGGTCTCTCCAGTTCAAGACAGACAGGGCAAATACTAGGCAAGAGTCCATCAATGGAGAGCTATGAGGTTAAGGTACTGGAACATCATATGAGGAAAGGCTGAGAGACCTGAGACTATATAGCCTGGAGAGGAGAAGACTGAGAGGGGATCTTATTAATGTTTACAAATATCTGAAGGGTGGGTCAAGTAGAAGGGGACAGTCTCCTTTCAGCTGTGCCCTGTGGTAGGACAAGGGGCAATGGTCACAAACAGGAACACAGGAAGTTCCACCTCAACATGAGGAAAAATTGCTTTACTGTGAGAGAGCACTGGAACAGGCTACCCGGAGACGTTGCAGAGTGTCCTTCTCTAGACCTACCTCCATCTGTTCCTGTGTGGCCTGCCCTAGGTGATCCTGCTCTGGCAGGGGGGTTGGACTCGATCTCCAGAAGTCCCTTCCAACCTCTACTGTTGTATGATTCTATATCAGATAACAAGCTTATGTTTTTGCCCAATGTAAGAGGTTAAGCTAGTTCTTCTGTGTTATACTGAACAAAGTATTTTTCAGTATATAGCCAAATTATCAATGTTTATATTAGAGAATATGCCTCCTTGTTAATGACTACAGAACATTATTGGAATATGTTCTTCAACAACTCACCTGGTAAGCTTCCATTGTAGAAGCAACCCGACCATGATCAGTCACCTGAGAAGGGAGAAAGTGGAACTGAATGTCAGGGTGAGGAACCCCCGGTTCACTTCGGATAAAACCACCAGATTCTAAGTGGGCAGTGGCTCCCTCACCTAGTGAGTGTAAATGAGAGAGAAAATGCCATTAAAAGACCTCAGAAAAGCAAAAAATCCACCTCTTAACACTTGGTTTCACTATTAGGAATGATTTATATACAGTGGCAACTGCAAGGAACACGGATCTGTTATGAACAGCTTGTAATTTAAGCAATATGCAATGCTTTCATCTGCTTTTTAATCACTAGAAAAATTTAAATATGCTTAACTTTGGGAATGTCACTTATTTGAGAGTGGGATGTTACAGTTATCTCATGGTAACTGGCAGGCCTAGGGTCTAACTCCAGAGGCAGATTTAGTCCTAGTATCCTGACAGGTATGGAGGGAACTGGCTGCAGCATCCTGATACAACTGCACTGCACACTCCATGACATGTGGTAGAGTTGCCCCATTGGTCACATGTAATAGGCAGAGCTGATTACAAGGGGGAAAATGAGCAGCCTGCAATGCCCCTCATATTATGTTTTCACATCTGTTTAAAACTGTGAGTTAGCCCTCAATATTTGCTTGCATAATAAAAAGCCCCGTACACCCAGAGTAACTTGTCAAATACTAACATCATAATTCAACAAACGACGAAGACCTCAACTTTGGCCAAACTATGTTTCTGACTTCGAGGATTACTTTTACAGATTCTTTTTAATAAACAACTTTACAGCAGGGTTACTGTAAAATCAGTTCTGATTTAAATGCAAGTCTAAAGGGTTTTCATCAGAGCAAGAAATTAATTCTTTTGGGGCAATTATACAGAAAACTTAATTCACTTCAACCATATGTTTTTATTAACACAATACCTGTTTCAAAAAGATTTCTTCTTCATTTTTTCATAGCAGTTTTTCCCAGTAGCACCAAGATTTTTAAATATAGATTTTTTTCTTAATGTGAGATATAAAAATTAAAATCCAGTGTGTAAAATCCTTCCTTTTTATCTAAGATATAATAAGTGTTCTCAAAAATTCTGATTTAGGGGGAAAAAAAAAAAAAGAAATAGCTCAAGTCCATTTTCAAGCTTCAGTTATTTCCCGGGGGGGGGGAATAAATAAATAAATAAATAAATACTATATATATATGAAGGCTCCTAGACTTTGAAATTCTTGGATTGAATATTGTAATAATTCTAAAGCAATCAATGGTAGAATGACTGCATACTTTGATTCATACCTGTAAACTTCCAAAGCCATTCTAGACCAATCCTCACCATGTTAACTGGCTTTTGTGCATTATATAGAGTAATAGGTTTGGTGCACTTTTGCTGGACGTACACTTCTAAGTGATCTTGAAGGTTTTGGCCCACTCCTGGATGGGAGTAGAAAGGGGGAGGAGGGAGAAGGAAGGGAGAAAAAGAAGGAAGTTATTTCACACAGAACATTTATACACAATGTTTGCAAACAGAAAGCATCATAAATGGGAACTAAACTAACCTCTTACAAGGGCAGTGATGACTAAGACCAAGACCATAAGTCATATCAGCCTTTTGTTCCTGGCAGAATAAGGTTCTACATAAACATAGCATAACTAGAATGAAAATAGAAAGATAAATGGCAGACATATCACTTGTTCTAAAATTGCCAGATATGACTTCTAAGTACAGTACTAGCTTTTCTACTTTTAAGGAAAAGTTCACGTTATTCCTCCTATCTTTGAGTATCTGTAACAGTGGGAGTTTATGCAATCTGTTGTGGATCAAAACTAATTCAAAATTCTAAATGGTAAGTATGCTGCTTTAAATGTATCTGGTGGCATTTTTCAGAAAGGCTTTTCCCCTAACAAATATAGTGAAGAAAGTGTAGTTTATTGCTCAGTTCTAAAATCAATGCACTTTTCTGCTGATATGTAACACTTGAGTTTCAGTCCACACAACCTGACAAAAAGACAGCTGAATTCATGGATTCCATTAATTTAATGGTCTTTGAATTGCATCCATAGGAAGATGTAAGGTTAAAAGAAATATTAAAATTACCAGGAAGATGGCAAACAACAGGGATCCCCAGTTTTTTTAGATCATCTGCATTGCCAATCCCAGACAACATAAGCAGCTGTGGAGAATTTATGGCACCTCCACTTAAAATAACTTCTTTACTGGCAAAAGCCTAAAAGGAAATGAGCACAAAAGTCCCAACATTATTAAACCTGATTTGAACGTGAGCAACATGTCAAGAGCTTCTGTTCAGATATGCTGTTCTGATCCAGATTAGACACCCTTCCCTCACACTTTTCTTATTCTAAATGTATTCCTATATCGCCAGAAGTTTCTGCAGAAAGAAATGATCAAGCTTTCACTTTGATAATTTCTGTGTTTGTTCCCGTTTACAGTCCCTTCAAACTGTATGGCGCAGATTCAGCTTAGCCAGTACTATGGCTGCCAACAAACTCCTGTGCTACTTGCCAGAAAAAAAGTACCTACGATACACGGATCAGTCAGTTAGGCATCTCTCCTGTTTCCACCAATGGTTTCTAAATTAAAACTGAAACCCTCAAGGAAGATTTTGAATTCAGAGACATCCTAACTCAAAAATTCTCGAGAGTGTACTTTCTTAATTCAACCAAGACTAATGTTTGGGTTTTTTTGCTCACTGTAGTCCTCAAGAAGCCTCTAAACCACTAAAGCACTACTCGGGAAACTGACTGTAGGCATATATATAATTCTGTTTGCTAACAGACTTTTCATCTGTTTGAGTCTGAGCCCTGAGGTGGTCATGATACAGGCCGCTAAAGTATTCCTCTGCCTTTGACTCAGTTTTCTGTGCTTGAAAGTTATTTTTCTAGAACCTTCTCTGCAAGTATTTTTGGCTCAGCTTCTTTCAAAGGATTTCTGCCCTAAAATATTCTCATCTAGCAGTACCAAAATCTTTCTTTGTGTCACTGATATGGAGGCTTCCTCTTCCCTGAGGCCACATCTCTTAAATTTGGGATCTGAACTGCTCCCCTTAGTGCTTCTCACTGTTAAAAGGGAAAACTGTGTGGAGTAAGAAAATATTGATACTCTCCTCATTTTTCCTTTAATCTTTGCAAGAGGATGATGTGGGTGAATCCAACCTCATTCAAACCACCACTTTCTATTCCAGTGAGATGGCTCATGAACACACACACACACTGCATGCAGATCATCCTCCCTAGTTGCATATATGTTGCCTGTTGATATAAAATACCCTTTGTATGCTTTGTATATAAGATATACTTTGTATACGCATTGAGTTATGTAGTTGGTTACAATAGTAACTCTTAAAAAATAAAACATAAAATAAAATTCAAGATTCACCTGTCCTTAAGAAATGCCAACTGCACCACAGAAGAAACAAAAAGTAAGCAACATAATTAATGCAAATTCTAATGCTACTTAAGCTAGTCCAATGTTTTAAAACAGTATGTGTTTGCAAAAGTAACACCATAACAATTATTTGTGAATTCTAATACATCAGTGTGGCCACAGTGAGGAAAAAAATAGATGAGGCACACAATTATGCTCCTGAACTTTTTCTCAGCGAGCAAAACCCATGAGGGTTCAAGGAAATATATCTGGTATCGCTTATCTGCATTCTCCACTTTCATAGAATGTAAGGTGCTATTGTGAGTACCTGCTTGTTTCTATTTTAGATGAGACATTTATCTTCAAATGCAACATTAAAAAATGCTATTTTTTGCCCTGTAGTATGGTGAAGTGTTAACAGATGAGCATGGAGAACATGTTAACTTACAATAATTCTGTCCTTTTTGAATGACATCTCAGCTATACAGAATGATGATGAACAAGGTTGTTGTTTGTAATAATATCAAAATGTAAATTTTGATAAATTGTTCCATGCTATTTATCTGATATTACCAACAGATAGCAAGTGATGATGTTTTTTTGTTTGTTATTGTTTTGCTCCGGGCAATCATAAGTGTGCTAAGACTAATACACAGGATATCTGTGACTGCTGAGTCAATACCTACATTCTTATCTTGCATGTTATACAAATACAGCTTATTTATATTTTCTATGGTACAGGTGGAACCACTGCCAGTTTGTTCCAGCTAGTGTTCAAATTGTGCTTGTTTGGTCTATACTCCCTGCAAAATCAGCACTCTACTTGTTCCCAGCCTATATACAGTCTTTCATTGTGCTTAAAGCTAATGTGCAAAGAGGAAAAACGGACTTTGAAACCTTTCTGTATGATTTATTTAGTCTATGATGCATTAAAATCATTTTTCCACTCGAAATACACTTTTCTGCTTGATTCTAAACTCAGACACTCCAGGAATGTTCAGACTACCTTCCCTACTTTCGTCAGAGGGCTTACTGGAGTCCTGGGATCTCTCTGGGATCCCAATGTCTACTGAAATTAAAATTAAGTCACTGACTTGATGAATACGTTTTGAATCATGCTTGAATCAGGTTTTTATGATATTTTAACTTTACTGATGACTGACATAAGAGATCCTACCTAAAATAGACTGTAAAAACAAAAATGCTTTAATGTAATCAAGTATTTCATCTTTATGTTCATAATGTAATAAAATTACTAGCTCTTTCATCCTGACAGTATCCAAAAAGTCTTTGATCATATGTAATTATCTTTCCAAGGCTTTCTTCAACAAAATTAATCTTGATGATGGCATGAAAACAGCAAGTATAGACGCTGTTTTTGTAGACATTTAATAGCTCGTTAAATCAATTACATTTTCTGCAACTTTTGTTTTACATTGTTAAAATCATTATCATTACCAATCCACTCAGAAAACTTTCTGTGCATTAGAAAATGAAAGAACAGTTTATTTATAGTGCATTTTCACTTTTGGCAGGTGTTAGTCATAGAACACTTTTCTGTTGAATCTTATAAGCCTTAGTGAACTCAAACCATCAAAATTTGTACTCTCTTTGGGATATTACTATTACACTTTTTAATTGTTTATAAATGTTTGTGACTAAATATATTAAGTTATTAACATGCAAATTCCTTTTAGGCAATTTCCTCCTTACATACTCCATAATCAGCTGTAATACTAAAGCGTTAAGGGAAATAAGAATGTTTTAGGTCTATAGAAGTCAGTGGATTGAAAGATGCATAAAATTAACTTTATCCACAGAGTTAAGTTGTAAAGGCAAACCAAGCTTCCTTCCCATGATTATGTTCAGTGGAAGTTGGACTGAGACTGAGAAATATTAATTCCACAAACAGCCATAAGGCATGTTTCATTATTGTTTCATCATTACTGTCCTAGACCTTAGTACATAATGGTGAAGTACAAGTGAATGACTCATTATCCCTTGAGCCACTCAGATCTCAGTATCTAGCTTTTACAGATTTTCCTGTGCCAGAACAGCAATTTCAGAATTGTTTTTTGTAAACTTCAGCATGTCAGCATACTATACAGAGTCAATACACTGAGACAGTACATCATTACACCATAGGTTCCAGCCAGAAACCCTACACAGCACCCTTGCTTAACATTGTTATTGCTTGTCCCCTCAGCACTGAAGGATGGAAATATAATGGAGATGTTAATCTAAATTGATACAGATGAAATACCACTTTGACTCATACCTTTCATACCAGAAAATAAAAATCTCTTACCTTTTTCTTTTGCCCGTTTTTCACATACTCAACACCAATGGATTTTGTTCCTTGAAACAAGATTCTTGTTACAAGTGTCTTCTCTGCAACTGATAAATTTGGGCGTGATATGGCTGGGCGAAGGTAAGCACTAGCTGTGCTCCATCTTTGACCTACAATGTATATTTACATTAAATATAAAAATAGACATGCTCAGTGTTCTTCAAGATTTGGGCTAATAACTGTCAGGATGTTTACAGAGAGGAAAAGTCATCACAGAGTTTATAGAGTTCAAAGCAAATGTGATTTGATGGAATAACTACAGATTTTATTTTAACGTAACAAGTTTCACAATGACATTCTGAAAACCTAGTCTCCTTCCCAAATTTAACTATGAATTCAGACTTGCACACCAGTGGAGTTATCAATGAAATATACTTTAGAAAGATAGCAAGCTGCTGTGAAATGAACAGGGCATAAATGTAGAGAGCATGACTGTTCAGTAATCTAAACAACTGAATGGCATTCAGTGCAGATTATACGTCCATGTTCCAAAATGCTTTCAGAAGTACCACTGGTGGGTCAGAAAGACAAATTACTTAAGGACCCCTTTCTGATTTACCTTTGTGTACAGTCATGTCCATCCAGCCAAATCCTTCTTGCTGATAGCCATTCATATCATCTGTGAAGGGATATCCAGCTTGCTGGGTTGCTTCCAGGAATGCATGATGAAGAGGATGGTTTGTTTTCCCCCTTGACACATACAGGGGTCCATTTCCACCTCGGTACTTATCTGGCCCCAGTTCATGTGACTGTGCCTTCTTAAAATAGGGTAAGCAACGTTCATAGTCCCATCCTATAGCTCCTTCCCTGCTCCATCGATTATAATCTTCTGCGTGCCCACGGATGTACACCATAGCATTTAGAGAAGAGGAGCCACCCCACACCCTTCCTCGGGGCCAGTACATAACTCGGTTATCCATATGCTTTTGTGATATTGTGTGGTAATACCAGTTATATTTCTCATCACAGAGGTTGTAAGTTAATGCAGCAGGCATATGAATCTTCCACATCAGTCTTTTACTACCTAGAAAGGTATCTTTAGGGCCTGCTTCCAAAAGCAGTACAGTACTGAGAGGGTCTTCTGTCAGCCTGTTGGCTAACACACACCCTGCTGATCCAGCTCCAACAATGATGTAGTTATAACAGTTTGCTTTTTCGGAACTAAGGTGAGATGATCTACGTGAAATTTTGAACTGTTGTTCGTTGATGCCTGGTATGTTCTTTAATGCATGTGCTTTACACAGAGTTCCTGTTACTTTGTATGTCTGATTCACAGGACTGCAACATTTAACTGCTTTCATTAAGTATGACATCTTCACTGGTAGTAGTACTCTTGCAGAATTTCATACAAATATCCAGTGTTTATCCTAGAAAAACAAGCAAACAATATTCCTCATTAAGATGTAAGCATTAATACATTGCACGACCGCTAAAATGCCATTTTCAAGTGGAAACGGTATACTTTACCCCTTCTCACTATCCAAAAGGTTAACAACAATGCCAATAAACATTTACTCTGAAACTTGCTGTCTTTGTATTCTTTTAATTTGGTCTGTGCACCAGTCAAAGGACATACTACTGTGCTCATGCAGTTTCCTGAGATGGATACGTGAAACACATTTTCAAGTGTTTGCCAAAACCATGAAGGCTGTAAACCTTTGCTTACTTTGTAGTCTCTCTTAATCTGCCTCTAGCAGGTAAAAAATTAAGAAAAACAACAATTTCACAGACTTCTCTGTAAGTTTGTGACAGTCAGTGACACTGCATAGCCAATTCACAGCAATGGAAAGACTAAGTATGCCCACTGTGCCCTCTGCCAGACCAAAACTAGGACAACATCTCTGCAAACCACACGTCTTACAGTGGAACTCATTTTCAGCTCCTCCTAAGGTGAGAAACTGCTGGGTTTTGAGGCATGTCTCCTAACAAGGGCAAAACCAAAATCTGTTCATCTGCAGCTTTCTATCTTATTGCTAAAACTAGATTCTGCAGGAGTGCTTTGAGTGGAGTTACAATCTAACACCAGCAGATCCTCAGGCTGAGTAGGAATAGCAATTTTTTACCTTCAGAAAAGACTGAACGCCTTGCAAGCAACACAGGATTAGTTCCCTGTTGCACAGGTTCAGGGCTAAATGCAAGATTTTCACAACCATCATAGGCACGGATGCTGCTGGCCAGTCTGAAGTGTGTTTCTCTTGCTCTCCCCCCTTGCAACTGTTCCTCTTGGTATAAACAATTAGTGAAAATGGATGTCCTTGGGCTGTAAGCAGTATTTCTGCCTGGCCCATGGTTTCTGTTTAAGCCGAGGCTGTTACACTGTAATGCATTGCCCATCTGAAAGAGATAGGCAAGCTTTGTCTGGGAAATGTAATGAATACTGTATTGTATTTGTGAAATCTAATTTCTCAGATATTAATTCAGCTTTAATCTTGATTTTCATACATTCAAGTTTCATGTTATTCAGTATTTTCTAATATAAGAGCTGTATTTTTAAAAAGTCTGTTTTGTTTTTTGGGTTTTTTTTCACTAAAAGAAAACATACCTTAATAAATTGCTGAAATAACCACTTACTAAGGTAGAACAGGACTGCACCCATTTGCTCGTGTGAAACTCTACAATGTGAAGTTTGCGACAGCATGTGTGAGCCCTTAAGGCCCAACTCTGTAATAAAATTAGGTGCAGGTTGCTGATAGATGTTAAAAGTCTTCCACTTACAAATACATTTATTTACAATTTGATTTACAATCTCATATGCAAAATTATTTTTTTGTTCTCTCAGGGAGATGGGAAAAAGCACAAGCCTCTTACTCTTCTTAGGAAAACTTGTAATGAGCTGTACAACTTTTAAACGCCTGGAAAATGAACAACCAACCATGGAAAACAGTTTGCTCTGTTTAATTAAAAAAAAAAAAAAAATGCTGCTGGGGATAGGTCTGAGCCCCAAGTTCACACACCTGGTTCTTGTTTCTCACATGGATAATTCAAACCTGACCCCAGCTGAAGACGGGGTGGGGGTGTTGGTCTTTTACAGGTGGAGACTATTAAAGGATTCTTTCTTGGAAAAGAAGGTTTGGTAATTTTCCATGATGCAGCAGAGGAGGATGCAAAGGTAGAGAGGTTTTTTTTCTTGTTTTGTCTGTGATGAAGAGGGTTACAATTTTGAAGCACCTGTGTTTAACCTGCAGAGCTGCTGGCTCCCAGAACGTTATTGTTTCACGAACAGCAGTTTGCTGATAGGGGGCTGGTAGAATATGAGCCTGGGCCCTGATAATTTGGGAGAGATACTTTATCCCTATATTGTGTGTTGTTTCTTTATTTCTGGTTGAGATTTGCCATCATGAGATGAAGTCATCAACCTTACTTCTGAGTAAGCATAACCTCAGAATTTGGTCCTACAGATGGTCAGCACTTCTTATTTACGTAGGTAGGGCTCACACAATCTGGAACTGGCTTATTTTGGCATGGCCTCTATAATGCTATCAAATATTACTGTGCCTCCTAACCAGAATGCTGTCTGTTAAGCCTACAGCTTACTTAATTGTTGGCTATAAAGAGGGTAGATTCTGCAGAGTACCTGGAATCATGTTTAGTCAGGGACTGACTTCCTGTGGTAGTGCTGGAGGCTGTAGTACTTGCTACAGCATAAGCAGTGGTTACTGAGCTCCCAAATTATTATCTCAAATTGACATTCTAAAGGCAGCATTGGTGTTACAGGACCAAGTGTTTGTGTCTTGCCTTACGCCAGAACCTTAATACTGAAGTCCAGACCCCTTTTAAAAGATAATTTGTTAAAAAGACTCTCACATGTGCAGGCTTTGAAACTCATAGAACAACTCAGCCTTGTATTGAATGGGTTGAAATCAAGGACTGAGATAATGAAGTCCTGAAATCAGAACATGGCAATACTTCTCTCTAAAATAATCCATGTAGTTCTGTAGTTCTATGAGCATAGGTGGGTTTATCACAGTTCAAGTTTTTTGTAAAGAAGATAGTCTTGTGAAATTTTTCATCTCTTTGAGAAAAAGAACATCAGTCAAAAAATAACCTAATGCATCTTCGATTTTACCTTGTTTGGGTTTTTTTTCTGGGTTTGTTTTTTTTTTTTCCCCCAGGGAGAATTTACAACCTGTGCAGTGTTTTCAAGAACTGTATTTCAGCAAGACAATGCTTTTTCTGGTAACTGGAAAAAATCAAGTTGTTATCCTAATAGGTAGTCATCTGAGGCTCTAAGATGTGCTAGAGAAGATAACCCAATTTATCCAGTAGTTTTATGGCTACCTATTTTAAAGATTGTAGTGGCTATGTCAAAACAAAGTATGTAGAAATACGGAGGTTTACACAACATGGTTCTACTGGAATGCTTTGTACTTACCACCACCAAAAAGTTGTCTTTTGTGCCTTTCTGGATATCACTGCATGTCTTTATCTGGACTCTTGCATATTACAACCTCTTTGTGAACATGTAGCAAGATGTTCTTTGGGAATCAGTGAACAGACCTGCAGAAATGCCTACAGCAGCAATGTAAAATATATTCACTGCATTGCACTAGATCTTAAAAATCTGGAGTTCATTTTTAAAAAGTGCATATTTGTAGACTATAGGTAGTTGTCTTAGAGTGAGGAGAGCAGGAGAAATTTAGCAGGAAAACTCTGTTGCTACAATTCAATAATGTATCTAATCATACACTAGGTAGGTAGAAGTGGGCAGTGGAGTTCTGAAGTTGGGTGTTGGGCTGTGTGCTTCATTGTAGCACATTTCTGAATCTAAATGTAATGTTCCCTTTAAGTAGCCGAAGTAGTATTTTTGAATCTACTCCAGCACATATGCTTGTCAGATTTATAGTTAGATGTTATTTCTTCCCCCCCCCGCTTGCTTTCTTTATTGTTTTACATCCAACAGAGCAGGGCTGGCAGAGTTAAGTTTGAGAGAATTTGTAGCTTGCAAAGGGTTGGCAGTGAAGTCATTCACCAGTGTCCTGGTCATAATATTCAAGTGACTTTGAGAATCAGTCTGTAGATGATTCACAGACTTTTGTGCTTTTAAGTTCTGAAGTGCAGTGGTCAAAAATCAAACCATTCTAATTTAAAATCAATCCAACATACATAGTTGGATTGGACAGATTAAAACACTAGTTTCAATGCACAGTTCCTTTGTGTCATATTGATCCACTCATATATGTGTGGTGCTCCTGCACGAGCACTATCCTACTGCAGTTCCTCTAAACCAATCCTGAAACAAAGACTGTTTATCCTCGGTCACTGTGGCTGAAACTTTTATCCTATCTTGCCAGAGCAAAAACAATAGTCTCCTTTCTGGCAGATGTAAAATAGGAACCGCTCCTGGGGATGTCCAAGTGCAAGGCCATTCCATGGTGCAGAGGAGCAATGGGACCGTTGCTGGACATTTACCCTGCACGGCCCCGCAAATCCGGCCCGGCCTGTGTAAGGTGCGGGAGGAACAGCTCCTCAGGTAAAAGCAGTTCTTGCTTTTCTTTTGCACCCCCCCCCCCTTTTTTTTTTTTTTTTTTTCCTTTCACCCACTGCAGACAGTGTACACAGTTTAAATTTGTCTGCTGTGGGAGTGTTTCAGACTAACTTTGCATTCAGTCCTGCTAGTAAAAAAGTTCACTTACTTGTAGGAACGTTGTGATAAGTTTCGTTTCCACGGCTAAAACTGTGCACGCCTGCTTACCTTAACATTTCCTTCTTTAAGAACAAACGTACCTGCAGACCCGGGGCGTCAGGCTGCAGTCAGCTGCGGGCTGCCTTCGACCCCGCTCTGGGGGCGCCTACAAGGGCTCTTGCTCCACACAAAGGCCGGGGGCGCGGGCTGGCTCTGTCTCCTTCCCGGCCGGGGCTTCCCGTGTCTCGGAGCCGGTGGTGTGCGTGGGGCGGTGGAGCAGAGAGGGCCGCGCTGCTGAGCCTCGGCAGCCACCGCCCGCTCCTGTCCCGCCGCGGCCTCGCTCTCCTGTTCTTCCTCCGCACGGCTCCCAGCAACTCCCCCTCAGAGGCTCCTCAGCCCACCGGCTGCGGCCCCACTCCCTCGCACGCCCTGGGTGGGACGCCCCGGCGGCGCTGCCCAGCGCGGAGGATTGGGGTGGTGTCTGTGAGGCGCTGGGGCCGCCGGCGGGAGGACGCAGAGAGCAAGGCGGGCAGTGGCGCCGAGCAGCTGCACTCGGGACTGGCCGCGGCAGGGGGAGAGGTCCGTGCAGGAGGCAGCGGTTGGAATTTCCCCCAGGAATGCACCCTTTGGCCTCCCCGAAGTCGGAGAGACTTCGTGCAATTTCGAAACCGTCCCGAGCGGCAGCGGGCCGAAGTCTACCGCCTCACCCTTGCCCGCCGCTCGACACAGCGCCGACGTACTCGCCCAGCTCTTCTTTGTTTCTACTACCTGGTGCCCAATGACTTCTCCTTTGTTGAGATCGTGGCTTAAAAAAAATGTTCTATGAAGCAGTAATCTCAACAGTTAAGTAGGGGTAGATCTGAGTGAACAAAGGCAAAATTTAGTGCTAGTTTTGAATCGGAAAAAATGGAGGAGTTTCCCACTTCATTACAAGGGCTTCTCCTGCAGGTGTCCAGTATTTCATGGGCTTGTTGAGAGTTTTTACAAACTGGTGATGCTGCCTTATCCTTGGCCACTCAGAGGATTGGCCCTTCTGTCCTTGGCTCAGGAAGCTAGCACCTGATCATTTCTATCACTTTGTCCTACTACTGAATGGCACAAATAGGGATGCAGTGGAAAACTCGAGCCTCAGGGTTTGTTTCTACCCATGTTTGAGCTCTTTGATCTTAAGGGAGTCTCCCTTTGAGAAAGCTGCTCAATGTCACTCCCTCAATTCTTTGTTGCTACTTGGGTCCTAGGTGTTAATGAACATGTCCCCTACCCTGTTCTTAGTAAACTGCTTAGATACTGTTGCAGCAACCATGTAAACTTCAAAATAAATAGCATCCTTTTATTTCTACACTTAATCCTGTTTTTTCTCAATTGTTCTCATGAAATGGATTCACATTCACAAAGTACCATTAATAGTTTAGTCATCTAGTAAACCTCAAAAGTGTCCGTAGCATCTGAATATTTCTTTAAAGCACTTTAAAACTGTTTATGATGAAAAGTACATATAGACATAAAATATAATAGTATTCTTAATTTTGTAATGTAATCTTTTAAAGACACACTCAAAAATTCATGTTAGTGCATTTTATTAAATGCATTCTGCGTAACTTTTGCTCCTGGGAGTATGTTTGCACCCTTAAATTTGCATTTCAATTGAGAACAGAAGTTAATGCTTCACATTTTCACTAAATACTTGTAGGAATAGCTGCATGTAAAACCAGGTGTCACTGGCAGTTACCATGCAGTTCAAGATATGCATTATAATAGAGAGGGGTGATTTTTTGCAAACAATGCTTGCTGCTGCCCTGCTACCCTTAGTCCTAACTATTAGAAAGTGGGACTTAGATGCATCGATATGCTTAGAAAGTGTTAATCTTTGGTTGTAAAACTGAAAGCAATTTCAAAGTAAATTAAACTGTGCAAGTTGTCTTTCTCTGCCTTATTCAACAACGGGGCTGTCATGTGAAAGATAGGAATGTTTATTTCTCAGTTTTGGAGACAGGGTGTGAATTTTTCTGTTACCTTTTTTTTTTAAATTGGAATAACTTAGTTTATTTCATCAACATGAGAATCAAAATATTGATGGATGTAAGAGAAAGCCTTAATGGAAAGCTTTATTTACGGTCAATAACATATCTGATAACTGTGAGGTGGACAGTCCTTAAGAGAAAAATGTTAAAAATAGTGCATGAAAATTGAGTAAAACTGTTTAAGATAAGAGGTGCTAATAAACATTTGATGTGATGGTCTTTCTGCTCAATTTCAAAAGATGTAAAGCCGAGTTTTGGAGAGTCACTGACAAAAGACTGTTGCAGCAGCCAAGCATATAACTAGAATTATGAATTCTGGTTCCCAGATCAGGGACAGGCTTGTTAGAATATAAGATATTTTATATAGGATTTTCTACCTTCAGTGGGATGTTTTTAGGTCTGCAATGGAAAGACTGAAAATCACTTTGTACACATGTCTGTCCTTGCAGCTCTAAGAAAGACACAATGGAAGTATACCTGTGACTGAGTGGAGACCAGAAAAGCAGAGAGTACTACTTATATGTTTTATGATTTAATAACTTAGACTTTTTTTTTTTCCACTTTAACATGATGAGATGGCATGAACTGGATAAAACAAATTGAGGAAGGTATTACCGTCTCTGCTGTTAGTTCTGTGAACAGGACAAAGAATCAAGTACATGGCAAATTTTAAAATAGCTAAGTTTTATTGAAAGAAACGATTGTCACAGAAGCTCTCTGTGTTTAATATTCTGTGAGGTGAAAGAACTTTTATTTTTTTATTGATCAACAAATGTCATCTTTACTTTTAGGCAGAATCAAAGAACACACAGTCTTAGATGACTTAATGTACAGGGGCCTCGGAAAATTTTGCCTTTCATTGTCCTCCTCTTAAAAGTTGAAGATTTATGCTTAATACAATAATGCTGGAGTTCAGGAATTGGTTATTTTGTAACTAGTGCTCATGGTAAGACTAAACAAACGGGAAGAGAGGAGAACAGCAGATGGGATGTTAGGCTGCAGGAGGAGGTGCATCCCAGAAACATGAGAAGAACTGGAAGCAGAGTGAGACTGACATGCCTTGTTTCCTTCAAAGCAGGGAAGAAAATTAAATAACTTCTCAATGCAATTATTAACTGCATTGCTTTACCTTTTAGCACAATTTCTCTTCCCTGTACAGACATTGAAAATGCTCATTTGATTATTTATTAACTGAAGACAGCTTTTTCAGCTGTTTTAAAATGATTGTTCTTTCTCTTTTGGAGATCCTCACAATCACTTCAGTTGGAAGATGTGTGTGTTTTCTCGTCGCTGCTCTACTTGTGCCAGTATGTACTAGTATTGCGGTAGCTAGTGGCATTGCAGACCAAGGTAAGGGTGCTCACTTTTTTTGAACTTTGGTATTTCTGCAATCGCTGCTGTTTGAGTTTTGCTGTAAGTATCTTTTTAGATGAGATAATATATGAAAGAGGCGACCTTTTCGGTATCATTTTAATAGAAACTCTTTTGAGTTTTCTTAGGGAACTCCAGATGTGGCTACATTAATGTTTTACTTTAAATCAGTATTGCTCACTGGCCTCACTATGGTTTGGTCTATATTGCAGGGTAGTTGAGGAGTGCAGCCTTGATTCTCTCAGATTAAATTGAACTGAAGATGTGCTTTAATGAACCTAACATAGTCCAACCACTAATGGCTATGCAGGCCATGGGACTGCACTAGGGCTACTCCAGTAACTCACCTGAAATACTGAGTGCAGAAATCTGTTCCTTGGTCCCAACTGTTTTATAAACAATAAATATATAATATGTTTAAATGTTCATATAAATGTAGTGAATGTGGAGATGACTGTGATACTCTGTACACAGAATTGAATATGTACAATTCAAAAGATGAAATGCAGCAATGCTGTAGAAGACTTGCACCACTTTTGGAAAAATCTCAGTTGAAGTTAGTTTTAATAAAATACAAAAATAGCTATCAGCACAAGATCAATATGTCTGCACTGCAAAAAGGGGGCTTTAAGGGAAAGGAATCTTCAATTAATTATATTCCACTGTAAACATATCCATTACCATACAAATGCAGCTCGCTCTCGCAACATTCTGACACCAAAACGCTGCCATTCTCGCTGATATATCCATAGCTCCTGAGTTGTGTCAAGACAGGCCAAAACTGCACCTCCTTTCCATGCAATTAAGCGGGGATCCATATCCTAAATTCAAAACCAAGGTTGTAAATTTACATAGTTCTCAAAAGTCATATCCTAATTTTTCCAACAATATTCACCACTTAGAATCTTGGGGGTTTGGCGAGGAGAAGTTTTTCAAAATAATTCAGGGAAAACCAGAGAGATAAAAATATGGAAAGAATATTTATGGTGTTTAGAGAAGTCTCTCTCTCTTTTTTATTTTTTTTTTAAGATTCCTTTCTAGGCATGTCATGGAAATCCTGCCCTCAGAAGTAGAGGCTCTGAAAAATGGTGAAATTTTGATTTAACAAATTTTGCATGATTAATGTCAAATTAATATTGCTCTTTTAATGCCATACTTCCTTTTACCTTAATAAAGAACTGTAACACCATTTCTTGATGAGCAGACAGGTTAACTTCATGAGCCAGTATTAACTGCTTCTCTAATACTATGGCCTTTAGCCAATAGCACTTCAGTGATCAATACTAGTGACACTCTAGCTATATTGCTGTAACTTCCTGCCTACAATTGGAGAGTGCTACATTATGAGCTGAAAGCTGTCCTAAATCTCCTCAGATATGCAAATAATCTGTCATTTTGATAGATTTTTTTTTTAATATTTTGAAGATTTTATCAAATCATGGTTTATGAACCATTTAGCTATCACTTAACAGCATACCTTAGGTCTTGTGATGACTTCAACATTTTCAACAACTCTTCTAAAAGAAGGTGGCATTTTGTTGAGAATTCGGTGTTGAAGAAACTCTTGAGCTTTATGAAACATAAGGCCTCCTCCCACAACTAAGATGGAGCTGTACATCTTCTTTTTTGTATCATCAGATGCTGGAATGAATGGATATATAGAAATATATCTGTTTTTTAAAGTTCATGTGGCCTGTATTTGGATCATAAAGAACTTAGTTCAAGTCAAACTAGATAGAAATAGGTAAGTGTTCACTTTTAAAATTCTTTTTCTATTCCCCAGAGATTCAAAATGCCTAGCTCAAGAAAGCTTCGCAAAGATGCAAGTATAGGGGGAACAGTGTAGCTACTCCAGACATGATGAAAACTTAGGGACCTATGTGTTATTTTGATAAAATATAGGAGTTGCCATATAGCCACACTGCCTGACACACATATTTTACAGACTTGTACAAATTTAATTCTTA
The DNA here is from genome assembly GCA_025345505.1 of Todiramphus chloris collaris. Taxonomy (NCBI): domain Eukaryota; kingdom Metazoa; phylum Chordata; class Aves; order Coraciiformes; family Alcedinidae; genus Todiramphus; species Todiramphus chloris. Next base: position 15,669,284 of record JANVCC010000038.1, on the reverse strand, counting down.
CCACAGCAGTCAATACTATGAAGAATGGCTTTGTCAAGGCCTAAGGCTTTGCCTTCAAACTGAGAAATAGCGGTTTTCCTGGACATGTGCGCAGTTAAAGGTTCCTCTGAATCATTTCCAGATATCATACAATCACTCTGGGAAGATCCAAGTTCCACTTCCTGTGGGTAGATCCTCTCTGAAATGTCTGAGGCTTGGCCTCTCAAGTCTGCTTCAAAGGCACCAGGCTTCGACATAGATTTTCTATCAGCTGTAGCTTTTGCAGACTTAAAAATGAGAAAACAAGTTAAACTATGAAAAATGCAAAAAGATCTTCACCATTTTTCAGAAATATACAAAGACTTAACATCTCTCTACTTCTTGTCACCTTTTTGCACAGAAAGGTTAAGCATTGTATCATTTCATTTTAATCCTCTTTCAAATAAACTTGTTTTGTTACTGTTGTTTCGGGTTTTTTTTAAACTTTTATTTTGATGTATCAATGCCATAATACGAAGCCCTCTTAGACTCTGAAAACAAACAGTTCTACTTAAGGACTGGCCTAGACATCCATAATTCCTTACTCTTAAATTTATTTTTAATACTTCTGGCCCAGATATCAAACTTTGATTTCTGAGATGAGCTAATGAGTCTTGATTTTATTCCCCAGTTAACGAATACTTAATGTAAACTAAAATGAGCACTCACACACCTGCTCCTGCTTACTTTGTGTGGCTAGCAGATAATGTTCATCATGAGGATCCTCAGGGTCACCTTGTGACCTGTGTTGCAAAGTTGTCATTTTTTGTCCAACAATTCCAAATGTTGCTGGATAAAACAGAGCCATTGGAGCCTGAAGAATGAGAAATTTGATATGGTTTCACTACATAGTGGTTTGAGGGTTTTTTCTTTTTTTCAGGTATTTACTATAAAATTAGAAAAAAATCTTGTTCTGTTTTTCTCACAATTGAAAATTAAATACACAGTTTTCCAAATAATTTTGTAAAATATTTTCAGCTTTGTATGATAAAAAAAACCCCAAAACCAAACCCAAACAGAACTGTACATATATATAGGTTTCTTTACAGATTCTGGAATTGTCTGATAAGTATTTAAATGCAGTTTGTTACAAAATTAGAAAATTCAGTGGTGAGGTGAAGAACTTGCGAAATTAGCATTCATTCCTTGCCCTTGATGGATAAATATCATCATATTTAGCTGAAGCTACAACCATTCTAGCTAAATTAGGAAATCTTGTTCATCTACTAGTGCTGCATTAGGCCCATTCATATATATAGGAATTAATTTCAAAACTATCAGCAAGCGTATGTTAAGAATAATTCACAAATCATGTGGGTTTATTTGCACTGGACCGATATAAAGTGAGATCCTGAGCCTGAATGCTGAATATAATTCTTGAAATTAAAAAAAAAAAAAAACAAACCCAAAACCGACAACAACAATTACCTGTAATTTTTCATCTCCTAATCGGAACTGGTATAACAAAGCTGGAGAATCCGGATGACGAATCTGGAACTCATGGTCTTGCAATCCAGAAATATCCTAAGATAAAAAATGATGTAAAAGAATTGTTATCTTTTGTATTTCTCTACCAAGCTGCATAATCTATTTAAACCGTAGGAAGTAACAAAACTCTTCAGACTGTGAATTTCATGGACTTTCACTGAATTCTTTTTAAAGTCTTTTTCTTGTAGCACAATCTGCCAAAACAGCCTTCTACATGACTAAACTTCTAAAATGAGGGTTTGTGCAGAAAGATGGCAACTTACAAAACTGAAGTTGAAAAACAGCAAATATGCATCCGCTATCAACTTCTTTCAGTAATAAGAACAAAGAAACTACCTTTCTATGACTTGGGATTCTTGCAACTAGAAGGAAACTATAACAGGTTACAAATGCTTCAAGTCTAAAGCTTCTCTAGCTTTTGCCAGTGTTCTACTGAGTAAAATTTTACATTTTATTTCATTTGCAAGCAACTGTAGACATGCAAAATGATTTCCCAGAGTAGCACTCTTTAAAGGAAAAACACCCCAAACTTGGAGAATATACCATTTTCCCTTATCACCTGGTCTAGATGACAAAATGTTTCCTTCAGGTGCTGAAGCAGCAGGCAGTCCAACTTATTAGTTAACTGACAGTCTCTATATGGAAATCCTGCTCGTTGCATAAGCCAGTAAAAACACCTTGACACATCAGAGCCTCCATATGCAAGGCACAGCCTAAGGCACAGAGAAGAAAAATATTATTTTATTAATCTGCTGAAATACTGGCTTTTTATAGTAGCATATGTTGGAATACAAGCAACACTGTAGATGTGCTGTGATCATGACCTCCACGTAGCACAATATCAGAGCACAGCCTGTTTTCTTCTTTTAAAGATGTCAGAATTCTTTAAGGTTCATACTGTAACATGATGACCCTGTCATGCAGCTCACAGTAAAAAATACTTGTATTAGTAAAAAAAATTTCTTGTTTTTAAAGTCAAGTTTTTGGTAAGCAACTAAGTACATGCTTATAGTAATTCTTCATATTAAGAGATACCTGGTGTTGCGATGGGAAACGCCATCTTCTACGCAGCAAACACTTGTCTTCTGATCCCCCACATCTACTATACATGCACTGCTTAATCCACTTCCAAAAGTAGCACAGACAGACTCCTGGTGTACAATAATTCCTATGAATATGAGAAAAAATAGATCAAATTTATGCCAAGTTCCAGAGCCATATTGCTGACATTTAAAGGACATCTTAATGTCTTATAAAATCTACTAATAGCCTGACTCTGCAGTGAAAGTTTGTGTATTTAGTGAAGATGGGGTGGGTGGGGACTTACAGACTTTTTTTGGTTGGGTAGGCCCTTAAAGTCCTGAGTCAAGCTATGAGTGGGGTGGATGCCTACAAGAAAATGTTATTTATTTTTGCAAGTTTAAAATAGCTAAGTTTTTGTAACCAGTATTGCTGGGTCTTGGTTATCAGGTGCACATAAAGCATTTTCCTAATTTTTTTCTAATTTTAATCAAGTATCACTACCATTAGTATTTTAGATATGTTCTTTAAATAGTTATAAAGCAAGGTCCAGTATTGACCATAATGACTTGCTGGGTTTCCTCCAAATGTGAAATCGGAGAAAGATGGCTAAGACCATGGCAGTTCTTATTGAAAGACTAGTCAGAAACTTCCAGCAGTTTAACTGAAAGGAAACTGCATTACTCTTTCATCAAAAGGCTTTCCAGTCTAAAAGTAAGTATGCAGAGACAGCTAACAATTACTTGGTTATTTTCAAAAAACTGTCTTGCTCTTGTATATTTAGTATATGCACTTAAGCCTGAAACTTCCTATTATGTCATTCCATAGAGAGGACAGTAGCAGCATCTTACATCAAACACTTATTTTGAAGTCTAAGAATCTGAATACTTTGTGGAGTTAACATTGTGCATTTTAGGAATACTTGAGAAACCGGACTGTTGCTAATTTTATCTCAGCTGAAGCATGAAGCCCATGGTTGGAATATGTAACAGCAAAGCAAGAAGCTTGCTTCAGTGCTTGCCAGCCAAAATGGTTGCCCCCATTAAAACAGACAGCAATTATAGGAACAGCAAAAGGTGCTAGTCACAGCCAAACGTGGACTGATGTGCCAAAATGTGCCTTAAAGGTAAAAAAAATTTATACCTTTACACTATGAATCATTAAGTGCTTGCTTACGTATGGTTTTACCTGAGAAACCCATCTTCATTAGGATCATATTCACCAGTTCTTTCACATGTTGTTTATTATAGATGTCTGGAATTAGTAAAATGCATCTGTAGTACTGAAGATAAGAGCAGTAAATTAATGGCAGGTCTCAAATTTCTCTTTACACTTTCAAATACCTGATGCTATGGAAGAAAGCATACTATGCAAGTTATTAAAAAGCAGCAAAATTATGTAAAAGTGGAAGGTTTTAATAATTCAAAAAATGAGTTCACAGTAGGTACCAGTCTAGGAGTTTTTAAGTCACTAAAGTGGTTAAAAGTACATCAGATATGAGAAAACCATCTACTCAGCAAAAAGAAATTATGGAAATATTAGGCACCCATATCTCAGCTGACTCCTTTTCAGTCAACAAAAAAATTCCAAACAGGCTAGGACTGAAATTTCTATAATAGGATTTCCAGCCTTCTTGGTAGAAGAATTTATTAACAATTTATTTACAATTAACTAACAATTTTTGTCTTAAAGATGTGCACAAAATTCCCAGTGAAGTCTTAGGAACCATGCTTACCAGCAGAAAGAATTTCTTTTTTAAGAAAATCACCAGTAAAAGGCTAACAATAACATTTACAGAAATGGATAGAGCCCAGGTTAATGTGTTCACAACTCACCTTTAAGTCTTTCAATGGTATTTCCAGGTATTTTTGTATTGCATGTGACCATATAACTTCAAGATCTGCTAATACTGCAGTGAGGGAGCCACCAGGTCCTGCGTGGAGATTCAACTGCCCTCTTCTAATAGGCCAATGGATATTATAAGAGTCTAGTGGATTAACGTACAGTGCCTGAAAATAAGAGACGATGTTCTATGCATCACTTTTCCCAAAATATTAGTAACAAAACCTAGAAAAATATTTCAGAAGCAGATGCAAGACAAACAGCAGCACTCAGACCGATGTGACAAAAACACAGTGGATTTCTTTTAACAGGGTTTGATAATAAAGCATTAAAATAAAAAAGACGTTAAATACATGGTTTAAATTGAATTTTCATATCCATGGACATCTACTACAAACGTAACAGTATATTTTCCCATTATCTCAAATCAGAAACTAAAATAATTTAAAGACTCTTTGAAGCCCTTGAATACTTAATTAATCAGATGTGGTTCCATGGACTGGTATCAGTTTCTTGCCTTTCCTCTGAATTATACCACATGGGCAAAGTTCTCACCTAGTCCCTGCAGAAACAGTGATTTATAGCAGCAAAGGATCCAAGATACTTTTAGGCAAATGGGGGGAAACTGTCTGGATTTGATGAATGATAAGAAATATCCAGTTAGTTCATAGTAAAGCTTCTCATGTATTGTTTGACTAAATTGACAAGACTTTCAACACTTAGCATATAGCAAATGGCTACTGATTACATAGCCACATTAAAACCTAGTACTAAGCCTCATTTCAGCAGGAAAATGAATCTTACCTCTTCTCCTACCAAAAATTCAGGATGATTTGATGTGTTTGTCCACTTGGCCCCGGAGCTGTGATCTAAAATAGCAGGCCGCATCTGTCTGTTGTATGCCCTGGCCTGAAATGTATTCAAAACAAATGCTGCTGATAAATATTTTACCAGTCACTTTTTATGCATGAAAGAAAAAAAGAAGTACCCCTTGACCCCAGCCCTCAAAGAAACATTTAAAATCTTAATTTCTCAAATCTTCAGAATTAGGTCACACAACAGCACTATCCATATTTGCTGTAAAAAGGACATTTATCCTTGTCCATTGGAACACAGCATCACACCAAATGACTACATGAATGAACAATTTAATAAAATCTTAAGAATGAGTTACCTGATCAGGTGACACTGGTATACGCCTTGCGCCATTTGACATCTTTTTGGACCATATTGCTTGGTCCACCATTTTAAGGCCATTTTGCCTCTGCTCAGTACTTTCAGGTTTCTAAACAAAACCCAAAAATATGCAATGTAAAAACTTACTTTCCAACTACATGTCTGTATACTGGTAATAGTGAAGCAATTATTAACCAATGAATTCATTACTGTAGTTTATAGACTGTAGAAAGGAGAGAGGTTTGTATAATGTAAAATGAACACATGCTTATTTTTAAAGAGATTCTTCTCTATGTTAGAGTTCCCAACATCAATTTGTCTGTCAGGTTGAATCATTTTACTGGTTATAATGGCTGCTGGACTTCATCTCCAGAGTGATGAGGTCAGGACATTTTATATTTACCTACAGAAATACCACGCAGGAGGAAAAATGTTTAAGCGGATCTCAGTTATTTAAAGGTGAGGTTTAATATTAGAGGCATTACTTTGATTAATGATTTTTTGTACGGATTCAAAGTATGAATAAGATCACTACATAGAATTTTTTAGCAGGTTAGACTAAAATGACTGGCAACTTGGATATCCAAGTTACAAAACAACTTGTAGACAATGTATTCACAAGTGGAGGTGCCCAATTCTAATTCTACAGCTGTCATTCTATAAACAGACATACTGTGTGATATCAGACCACAGAGCAAAGAAATCAATGAGTACTAACCTTCAACTGATCAATTGATTAGATTTAGTTCATTGTGATCAAATCAAAGCCTTAACAGACCAGTGCAGATCTACTGACTGCAGTAAGGTGACATGTACAGCACATTAAAAGAGAAAAAAAGTTGGCCTTGAGACTTATTTCTCTGTGGAAAACCATAATGCATGAGGGGAAGATATGCATTACACAACTAAAGAAAGCAATATAAGCGCATAGTTAAAACATCCATTTTAGCAGGTTCAGAGGACGCGTTGGGGGTGCGTGGCCTGACTTACATTGAGCCCGTCCCTCAGGAGCCAGCTGTCTCTGTAGGCCGCCTGTCCTTGCTGCTTGTGCCGCCGCGCGATGACATGGGGAATGCCCACGGGCAGCGTGTCCGTGGCCCTCCCGAGCCGCAGAGTGGTCGAGCCGGGGTGTATCACCACGATGAAGTTGCTCTGTATTTGCTGAAAGCACCGCAACGCGCAGGGAAGTGGGCCGGTGTCCCCGCCCCACCTGCCACCCGCGCCCACCTGGAGCGGCCCCGGCACCTCCCCGCGCCCAGGCCTTTAAAAAGCTGGGTCCGGCCTCCCCACCCACCCCAACGCAGCTCCTCGGGCAGCCCGAAGGGAAAGCTGCCCTGAGAAGCAGCCGCCGCGGCCTTGCAGCCCGGCGCGCCCGGCCGGGCCTTACCTCCTGCAGGGACTCGGGCACGGCGGCGGGGACGATAGGCCGTTTGACGCCGCGCTGCTCGCGCTCCCGGTCGCGCTCCTTGTCCTTCCCGTTCTCCGCCTCGCCCTTCTCCGCCTGGGTCATGCTCCTCGCCGGGAAAGCGGCCCCAGGAGGAAGCCGTTCCTGGGCGAGCCCGAGCGGCACCGAGCCAGGCGTCCGCGCGGGGCGGAAGCAGGCGGGCCCGCACCCGGCACCGCCCCTCAGGCAGGTACCGCGGCGGGAAGAGGCGACAGGGGGCTCGGTGACCCGGGCGTTCCCTCAGCGGCTCCAGCGCTTGCCCCGGGCCGCCTCGGCTCGGCTCGCAGCGGGGTGCGCCGACGCAGCGGCTGCGCCGCCAACCCTGCCTCGGCCGCTGCGCTGAGGAAACGAGCAGCGGTACGCAGAGAGCCTGAGGAAGCACCTCCGCCGCTGCCCGAGGTCTCTCCGAGCAGCAGCCGAACCCCGTCAGCTGGGCTGTTAGTGCTGGTGGGGCTGGAGGAAGGGTAAGACGGTCCCCCGAACAGCTTCAAACCATACTGTTTATCACAGAACAGCTGATATACGTGTGATACCCTTGAGAAGAACTAACGATGCCACACCTGACTGGAGTGGAGCTAGGAAAGCTCTGTTTATTGGAGTGAAGGCTGCTGTTACACAACATGTTTAGAAGATGGTAACTTTGTGTTGGTACATTTAGCAGGAGCAGGAGCCAGTGCAGGGCGTGATTTTGCCCTAACTAGCTGACAAAAGCTAGCTAATTAAGGGATGCTTATGTTAACTGAGGGGCTTGCTGGATGTTCTAACTTCGTGCTGAAAACATTAGAGCGGTTTAAGTAAGAAATCCAAAGTGCCACATTATAGAAGATAATGTAATTTGGATTCTTGGCAGCTAATCTTTTCTCAAATAGATACAGCCCTCTTCAAATGAACAAAAATACCCCAAACAAAACCCAAGAACACGATGGCTCCCATGGTGAAATGGTGTAAATTAATTAAAAGGTGGTTAGTGTTTTGACTCTTCTGTGTTAGCAATCAGTATTTGAGTAGTTCATTACCTTTTTTCTCCAAGTAATAAAAAGTCTAATTTTATTGGGGGGGGGGGGAGTCTTACCAAAATTTGTACAGCAAAGAGGCTTATATGTTTAAGTTTATAATTGAGAAGAAAGCTGTTTCAAGCTTATAAAACAGGCATATTATAAAACCCATTGTGGTCCTTAAGGAAGTGAGTTTGTAAAAAAAGCCCAAGAACTGTAAACAAAAGTAATTTCTAAATTGCATTTTAGTTTTTTTTTAGACCATGATTAATACCATGAAAGTACAAGAAAATACAGAATGTTAGTACTGTCAAAAATCGAGACAAAACTTATTAGGAAGCACTGCTTTGATTCTTGAGGAAGCTTCTGGTTCAAATATAAATATAGTACTCATTTGAACAGGAGAGGGCTTACTGTACTTCCAAACTTGTTTTTTTCTAAAAACAAAAGTCAGTCATGTGACAAGCCAAATATAATTTACTTATTTTGCAACTACAGTAAAATGTTCAGAAACTATACAAAGACTTCAGACAGTAAACACGTATTTAATAAAACTGTTGTTCAGTTACACTGGATCCTTGAAGGAGTTCCCAGTACAACTTCATTAATCTGCTAATATCACAGAACAGTTTCCAGATAGACATAACACATTCATAACATCCAAACTCATTTGGTCCACCACTAAACTCCTCTTCCCTTCCAGCTTGTAAATGTGTATGCTTTTGCCTGCTTCTTCAGCAGGTGTTTACCTAGAAGATAAAGTAATTACAGTACATTTAAAAATAAGGCCTTTATTTGCAAAATAAAATTGTAAGCATCAATTTAAAAATAAAGCTATTTTTAATTTAGCCAAATGACACATGCTACTAAGGGCTTGCAAACTTCTATTCTTCACCAGATTACCCATTGCCATTATCACCCAAAAGCCTTCCCCACAGCCCTTACCTCATATTCAGTAAAAAAGAAAATCATCTGGTAATTTTATTTAATTATTAAATAATGGGAAGCAGCTTATCCTTTTTCTAGGGAACTGAAGTACTGATGTATGTGCTTTCTGGAATAGGAACTTCTTCCTACAAGATTTAGAGGTATTAGCCACCTTCATGTGTGGTTTTGTTTTTTTGTTTTTCTTTGCAACTTCTGTTACTTTTTGTAATCTTTTGTTTGCAAAAGGAGGACAGAAGAGTCCACTCTACCTTAAACTTCAGTTATTATTGTTGTTTAAAAAATAAATAAATTAAAAGCACAATGCAGCAGATTTGTAGTTACCTTCCTCATCCACCTCCAGCCATTGGTGGAGGGCTGGGGCCTCCACCCCAGTGATTTATTCGACCCATCCTACGGCGAGGATTTGCTGGAGGCCTGAAAAGAAAGCAAGGAAGACATCTATTCAATTGACATTAAATACATTAAACTAGAAATACAATAATACTGTCTCTAAATGTCAGTAATTAGAAAAGTAGAACCTCTGAAAAATTTGTTTGCTTTATTTGTAGGTAGTCTAATACCTGAGAAGACTGGTTGACTGTAAATCAAATGCCTAGTATAAGCAAGTCAAAAAGAATATCAACAAAAGAAGAATTTCAACAAATTGTCTGTGAGGGTGGCTTGAAAAATGGTTTCAGTGAGAGTTAGACTGTGGTGTTATTACAGCTATCCAAAGCTATGTATTGTTACCAATGGGTTTCAGACAAAACATTGCAGATAAGCTGCTTATGTGACCTGATTCAATGCAAATCACAACTGTAATCTGAATATGATGTAATTTTGCTAAGATAGGAAAAAAATAATCAGAACTGGTGTCAATATGAAAAAAATACCCTCTTGGGTCATTGTATCCTGAATAGGAGGAAGATGTGTAGCCTCTTCTTCGCAAATCTGGTTGAATAATGCTCTGGAAACTGAAAAATAAAACAGAAGTTCAGTGTTAGGTATAGTTCCTGAAATTATGGATTGCAAGATAAGAAATGGCCTGTCACTAAGTGGCGCTCAGGAATGAACATTGTATTTTCTCAGGATCATTGTTACTTAATAAATCTTGGCAATTTTTCTCCTATATATGAAGTAATTCGAAATTGCAATGAGGCTTAAACTATAAAATCCACTTTTCTCATAAATATGCAAAAATGCATAAGCCTGTAACTGAAATAACTAAGGACTGTTGAATGCATCAAAAAAACTTTCTCAGCTAGGTCTAATCTGGAGCCATAAATTTTTGATTAGTGCTGTGTAACTATTTTTACATAGCTAGAATCTATGGTTATCAGTAGACATCCTCCAGATAGTGTCTTAATTATTTGACCATCTATTGGAAATTGGCATTTTAACAGAAGTATGTGCTTTTTCTTTTTGCAGTATTAAAATGGAAGACGTGTAAGAAAACTCATTTGAGCTGCCAGTAAATCAGCATCACTTTTCATACACTTTTTATTAAATATGCTACAGTGCTTACTGACCAAAGCCACATAGTCAGAGTAAAGCATTCATGTACGTTTTGGGGACAGTAGATGTGAAATGCTAAAGAATAAGTCTAACATTTTTGTTGTTGTGTTACTGAGAGCACTGAATAGCTTCCACCTATGTCACAAAACTCACCAAAAGAATTGATTTCTACTTACAACAGAACCACAAAATCTGCTATTGACCAGAAGAAATCTGTTATAGATGACAAACGCCAAGGAGCCCGACTCTGGTTATCCAAAACTTGTCCTGTAACATATGAAATGCAAAACATCCGGCGATGTTTAGTGTGTGACACTGTGTAGCGTACTACGCAAAAACGTATCTGCCGAGTCTGGAATGTGCCAAAAGGATGTAGACACTAACACTTCATTGGCAACGGTAGCAAGTTTCATTTCCTACAGGGTATTGGACAAGTACTGAACTAATTGGCTCACTACCAGCAAATGGACACTGTGTCCAGGTTAAGCTGCAAAAAAAACAGTAGCAGAGTCTGTTTCTCTATATGTGGTCAAGCTGCTTTTCTGTTACACTCCCGATGTCTGCACTTCGACTTTGAAAAGTCCCTAAAAACTGTTTAGAAGCACGCAAGGCTCAAGCCCAGGCCGCAGACCAGCGAGTGGATGTGGGGCTGATGTGGCAGCGACGGTGGCAGCGGGCGAGCCGTGCTGCTGGCTCGGGGGAGTGTGCCGGGCAGCGGCGGGGCGCGGAAGCAGCGCTCTGCCCAGCCAGGCCCGATGTCCCTCAGCACTCCCCCGCTCGCTGCCCGGGCTCCCGCCTGTCCCCCGCCGCCCCGCCCCGCCGCGCGGCCACCGCCCCGCCGCGGGGACGAGGCGCGACCCTCCCGCCCCCAGCCCCTCACCGTTGGAGATGTACACCATGGCGCTGGGCCGCGGGGCTGCCCCGTCACCTGCCCTCGGCCCGACTGCGCCTGCGCGGCCGGGAGGCGCATGCGCAGAGCCTGCGGGTGCCGGCCCGGAGCCGAGCTTCCGGCGGCCGGGGCTGAGGGGAAGGGGCGGGGCGAGGCGGCACTTCCTGTTGTTCGTGGAGCCCGGTAGTCGTGTGGGCGTGAGGTCTCCTCTGAAGGAGGCGGGGTGGGGTGTGCCGTGCACTTCAGCAGCCCCGCGGCAGGGCCGGGCGGGCCGTGTGCAGGCGGCGCGTCTCTTCCTACAGAGCGGGCGGTTCTGGGTCGCTCCGAAAACGCGTTTGTTGTAGTACCTACACCGCCGTGTAAGGCTCTGTGGGCGCTGCCGTGCCCCGTCCCCCCCAAAAGCGTATGGTTTTACCGCCAGGAAACAATAGCCGTAGTACTCATGCCGGTTAGTAGTAGCTCTCAATAAAAATTAAATGTTCTTGGTAGGTAACTTCTGATGGACCGTATATAAAATCTGGAGCTTTTGTCCTGTGGCATCACCTCGATTTTCTCTAGTATTTGAAGAGACTCTTGTCCATCCCCTTGGCTTGGAATATTTAAAGCGATAACTTAGTGTAGTAATGTTAGAAATATAGCCAAATGCAAACGCTTTGTAAATATATCCCCAAAGGGAACTTTTGTTCCTTTTATATAATGGCAGGTAGGTGGTATTCCCTTTGTGTTGGTGGGAATGCTCATCCAAAAGATGAACATTTGTTTTAATTTGTCTTATTTTTATAAAACCTTTGCCCTGCAAAGCGGCTAACTTTTCTTCTCACGGAGAAGCTATGCATGTAAAATTGGAGGTAACTATATGGCTATATAGACAAATTTAATACAATGCCTTCTCTCCTTTTTGTAAAATAAAATAGAGAAGGGATGTGTAATTCTGGTGGGAAACAGCTGAAAGAAAAATGAATATAAAAACATTTTAATACCACCTTTGCAAGACCTATCTTTTCCTAATAACAATGAGGTAAAATCTATTACTAAACCTCTTAATGCAAGAGTGTTGTCTCAAATTGAAATTGTAATGTTTCTGACAATGTAGTTGTCCCCTAGTAAAGAAATAGTTTGCAACTGACAGGTGTTTATAAATGTTCAATGTTCCAGAAATACTTTTGCAAACAACTGAAAGCAATTGTGAAAGAAAAGTATCTGAACTAACTTAGAGAAAAGAAATATTTATCATTAATATAAGAGCTAGGTCATATACCACTGAATAAATGGGGAAATACAAAGCTGCTTAGAAAACTGTGGGGGCTATGCAGTGCATAATGGGCATAAATGCAGACAGTATGTTAAAATTGTTTAGGGGCAACATCTGTTCTTTGTCTTAATTATCTATGTTTATGAAGATTTTTTTAAATAACAGTCAAGTGTAGTCAGTGGAGTTTCATTTTACAAACTGCAAAACACAGCCTACAGGGGTAGAGAAGAAAAACAGATTCAGTCAGTAAGTCTTTGGAACGTTGTTTTTAGGTTCTCAGTGAAACCAGATAAATGGAACAATAAATTGTCAGAAAGACGTGTTGGTGTACTTTTAATTTATGGAATGCATAGTGATCTGATGTTGTGTGTTAGGTGATACTGTTATATAAACACTAAGTTTATATGTCACGTGAAAACATTATTTTTAAAAGGTAATGTCAAATAATGAGAAAATAAAAGTACTCAAGGAAAGTATATGACAAATGCATTTCTTAGTATTAGAGTGCTAACGTAAAAATTATATAGTCTTGGTTTTAAATGATTTTCATAAATGTACCTTGTGTTCACTAGGCTTTGAGACAAACCAGCAAATTATCTTATGCTTAAAGAATGATTGCATGAGTTGTAGATGCAACATTTACCAAGAATAAAATAAGGAGGAGGAAGATGGGAACAGGAAGATAATGGTGGTAAGTAGAGTTAAAGGAGGTATTGTAAATTTTTTGATCTAATGAAAACACACACAAACTGACGCTTGCTAATATAAAAACAAACATCACAGTCCAAAGTTTTCACTGTACCTTAGACAGAAACATAATAATGAACCTGACTACAAGCAGGCAATTTTTTCACTTGAATGCATGCTCTGTATACAGTTGAAGTCCCTCATGACCTAATCAAACACACATTTGAACAATTCATTCCCCTTTTAATGTAGTGTCTTTCAGAGAGAATGTGTTAATCATGTAGAAAGGAACAATGTATTTTTTGTTTTCAGAATGACAAAAAAAAACTCAACAAACCAAAACAAGAAAGAAGATGATTAGTGGGTTCTTCAGTTTTGTTTTGTTTTTTAAAGTAAAATCATATGTGAGATAGTCTTGCTTTATTTAATAATAAAGTAATAACAAGTATTGTCTCAGGGCCCTAAAATTACATAATTACAATGCAAACTTTATGTGAAATGTATTTTTGGTGAATGAAAGTAAAGAAATACTTTTTAAATTGAGAGTACAAGTGTGTGTGCATTCCTAACACATTATTATTTTTCTAAGACAGCATGTAGTGCTGTAGCATTATGCTTTCCAAGAGAGCATAACAGTGGCAAAATAACCAACCATTGCATAAAATGATACATGAAAATTTTAGTATTTATAATTATTTTAAAGTACTTACATATGCATCATGTATTTATTTATTTTCATATTTAAGTCATAGACATGAAAATGTGAGATGTAAAATGTGTGGTTAAATATCAATGGTAACATTGCATTATTAAGCTTGTTATCCATTGGCCTGTCCTCAGGTCAGGAATGGAATAGAGAAGGGGAATAGGAAAACAGTTATTCATGTGCATTTGCAGTTTATGATGTAGCTGGGACAGCAGGCATGGACATAAGCTCTGGTATTGCCACAGCCCTGTCATCCTGCTCCTTCACAAAAGGCAGGGCAGGTGTCTTTAGCTGTTGCCAGCTAGAGCCCTTCGATGACCTACAACTTTGCTTTCAGTCTGCCTGCCTGATACTGGGAAGTTCAGAGGATCACAGCAGCAAGTTCACCTGCATTTAATGAAAACCAGTAGAAGAAAGTGTTTTCAAAGTCAGGAACAGAAATACAAAACAGCTGGTTGTCCTTCTGAAGGTGGGTACCATAAGTAAGAGAGCTGGTGGAGTTATTGATACATGAAAGATAAAAGTTAACAGAGATGCTGTTTGGAAACTATGAGATTTGATGGTAGGTGAACTAACTATCTGTATAATAATACTATGAAGAGAAGAGTAGACCATGTATTAATACAAGTAATTGAAAAATACCAGTAGTTAAATGGGCTTTTAATTTTTTGGATGCAATCTGAACTCTCAGTGGGATACCTTCTGTTTTTAGGTGGTGTGGCTTTTTGTGCTCTGTTCCAGATGTAGATTGGTGTAGTTTGGTTCTTTCTGAATTGTGTATTTGCATATCAATACCTAACTACTGATGTCTGAGCAACATACTACTGTTCTTCAGTAAGTTTTTCTATTTTTTAGATCAAAAGGAGCATAACCATGGGGCAGCTATTTTTATAGACTTTAGGAATGACCTTTTGGTTGTGATACAACAGAATTGTGTCCATACAGAAGTGGTGATAGAGCATGAACTTGTATTCTCTAAAATTTATGCTATGTTTTTAATATAAATGTCAACTTTTTGAATACAAAATAATTTTGTACTAAAATCTAATGGGAGAAACTTGAGCCTGACCTGAAGAGAATTTGCAAACTATTGCCCACATTTGAATCACAGAAATAGAAAAGGCATCTTTTTTTTTGTGTCCTGTTTATTTTTTTTATAGTGATTATCATGTTGCACCATCACATAATTTAATTTAAACCATTCAAAACTTAATTTGGATTTAAATTATTCATAGAAGAGCTGATTGTCATGTATTTGTCTCATGAGCACACAATTAATACTACATGTATTACAGTAAGAAGGTCTTCTAAACTCTAGGTTACAAATGTAGAATGTTCATTGCAACAAAAATGTAAATTTCAGAGGATATTTCACGGGAGTCTTATTTTTTTTACAGCTTCAGTAAGAAAAATAATTTGTAGTTTGTGGAAGAGCTGAAACTCAATTCTTGGAACTAAATTATATTCATTTAATGTCAGAATTTTAAGCAAAACTTGCCTGTTTAAGCTTTAGTTATGAATAATTGATTGAAGAGCTTCTTTTTTTTTTTTTTTTTAAACCTTTGGTGACCCAGAGAAGGATATATTTGTATACTGTGGGGTTTGAGTTAAAGACTTCTTGTGCAGATTTCACCTGTAAGGTACGTTTCGCAAAATCAGCAGCTCTGATCTCAGCATATAATCAGGTCAACAAAATAAGCACATAATGCTGTGAACTATATTTTTCCCCCTAGCTGGGATAGAGACAAGGTGTTCTAGTAACAGAATTTGTCCACAAATTGGTTTCTTTATACTGTTTGTTGGTATCTGAATAACAAACATGATGAAGTTTTAGTGTAAAATTACTACAGTTAACAGTTTGAAAGCAAATACATGCTGGAGGAATGCCAAAGGTCTGCCTTGTGTTTTTATATTTCTTCAGAAACACCACATCCTTAATCTACAGAAAGCCATAAAGCCGTCTGTTAATGTGTCCTAGGTTTAGTTGGGGTTAACTAATGAAACAGATACTGGCCCAAGCAGCTGGGAGGGGCCCCAGCCGGGAAAACCAAGTGAACCAGCCAATTCAATACCTTACTGGCTCATGCCCCTATATAAGAGGAAGGTTGAGCTGGGGTGGAGGGTACCTGTTTTCAGCTTGCCTCTGTGTGGCTGGAGCTGGGGAAATTAGTGTCTTGGGCACAGGTAGAGCCTATTACTTGCTTTGTCTTATTTCATTAGTACTGTTGTTTTCTTCTCTCTTTGTGTTATTAAAGTGTTTTTCTCAACCCATGGCTTCTCACCTTTTTTCTTCCTCCTGCTTCTCCTTCACCTTGTACAGGTGGGGGTGTGTGTGGGAAGTGGTGGGTGAGTGGCTGCGTGATGTTTAAAAGCTGCCACCAGAAGTTGAGCTGCAAGAAAATGTATCATGTTCTTCTTAATCAAAAAGACTTAAATCATTGGTAAAATTAAACTGTTGGTTCTCAATTTGAAGCTCTATGAGAATCTAGAAAGAAACTGCCACCCTTCTCTACCCAGTGTGAATAGTGTGCTACATTTGCTGTTCAGGCAGAAAATAAGCGTGTTCAATAATTGGTGAGAGTGCCTGAGCACAGGGAAGCAATATGCGTTTCATGCGTGGTTGTGGAGTAGCGGCGATACTTTGAATACCCATCAGGTGGCAGCCTTAGTGTGAAATACCGGCATCGACTGGGTCTAATTGCACTACAGACTGTCTACCAAGATAGTTGTAGCGTGTTTGGACTCTCAGACTTCCACTTTTGTTAGTGGGACTGTTGGTAATTTTCTGGTATAAATGAAAAAAAGTGATTATAAAATAAATGTAATAATGGCCTGTTGAAGTATAGTAGGCAGAAAAAACAGTGATCATCAGATGAGTCAACTGAAACTAAAACTCACATTCTCAAACCTTTGCAGGAAATTAGTGGCAAAGCCTGAAATAGAACTGACTTTCTTATTCTCATATATGTGTTAATTTCTTGAGGCTATGCTTGCTTATGTCAGGTGGAGGAAATAAATGAAGTCTTAGTCTCCCTTAGTATTTTGGTTTAAGGCAAATATCCTTTCCCTTCTTATATTTTCTGCTAATGCGTGAGAATTTGATTTGTTGCATACCTGATGAGACTGGGTTGTGAATGTATGCACACACACAATGCCTGCTTTTGAATGTTTTTCTTCCTACTCTTTTTCTGATTCTTTAAAAAATAATAGAAATTAAAAGGAATAGTTAACTAGAGGAATGGATTTGTTAAGACAGGTGGTGTGATGTGGGTGCCACCTTTTCAGCCCACAGAACAAGTACTACGTCAGCTGCAGGTGATGATGTGGTTGAACTGATGTAGTCTTCTACTGTGATTTTGGTCTTATCTACCAGCAATAATTTTCTGGTACTAATTTGTTTATCACTGTGCTATTGGCAAAGCAGGGAGAGGTGCATTAAAAGCTATGTTAAAGAAAATTAAAAAGTGCTAAAGAATGGTTTAAATGTCAGACATTATCATATCTAAGTAAACCTGGTTTTGTTCAAAAGGTTTTACATTGAATGTGTTCTCTGGGACCTGTTAAGGCATAGTGTGTTTGTTATCTGTAACAGTTCTATTACATGTTTGGCATACGTCAGACTGTCCATTTTAGGTGATAACTTGGTTATGAATACACTCCAAGGAGGAAAAAAGGCTTCTCTTCACTGATGCTGTGGAGCTGCTTGTAGGTAGCTGTAACTTTCTTATCAGCCACCTAGTGGGAGAGGTTTGGGCTATATGACTGAGAAAATCCATATGTGAAAAGTGGGAAAGGAAGCTGGAAAGACTTGCATTCCAAGAAGGTGCTACTGCTTGTCATTTATCTTCCCCCCCCCCCTTTTGAGTCTGACTCATCTACAATGCAAAATTTGTAATGGAATTCTCTGGCCTTGCTGATATTCAGGTTGAGCCTCGTGTGGGCATACCTAGGGGTGCGAAGCCAGAGCTGGAAAGGTATTAGATTTTAGTAGGAGTGAGTTTTAGGAATGTCTGTGCTGAAGGATACAGGTTTCTGAAAAAAAGAAACACGAATCTGAATATTTTTCAAGTTCTTATTTTCTCATTTGTATGCATGTTGGGTTTATTACAGAGCTGGCTGCTGCCTGTTGTGCTCCTACACTTGAGTTTATAAAAGATTTTTTTCAGCCTAATCCAGTTTTACTGAACATTAGTACTGTCTCCAGCTGTTGCTTTTGGAAGACTTGCTGAGTATTTATGGACAGAGATGTTTATACAGGAATTGTGTTTTTTGGTTATGTAGATCCTTTTAATACAATCAACTTCTTGACAAATTGTTAAATATTGTTCAAGAACAAAGACAAACCCACCGAGTTGTTTCTTACTTCTCCTATACTCAACTGAAATGGCACTTGTCCCTGAAAATACATGCAGCTCAGCTATAGTGCTGTTTTCTGTTGGATATGCATGGATTGCATCTACACTGGTATTTGAGCAGGAATGTTTCTTTTCTTTTTGATGCATTTTTGTTTTACTGTGTGTTTGGAGTTTTGTGTCTGCATTTGGAGCCTTGTGGTAGGTGCTTGAACATAAAATCGTATGCTAAGAGTGGAGTCCCTCCTGATGAACCAAGGCTGAGACTGCTCAGTAGCTGCAGCACTCCTGTGCTGTGGGCACAGGGTTATTAGCTCTCTGCTCATGTGCTGTGTGTGCTGAGGATTGGCAGCTGGCATGAACTTTGCTGCTGGTTAAGATTTAATACAGATATGTAGTCCTGGAATCACAATAGATTCAGCAACTGAAACCTTGGGTTTTTTTCTCTTTACGGCATAATTGCCAGTAATGCAGACTTGTCAATGGAAATGACATTCATAAGTGCTCATTTAATTCACCAATAACTATGGTAAATGGTAAGGTTCTTCAGCAATCCAGACTGCATGAAGCTAGAGCATCAATGGCAGAGAAGAATACAAGTCGGACTGAGTAAAGAGAAGAATTTCTTCTTAATCTTCCATAGAGCAGTAATTAGAAGTCAACATACTACATCATAAAAAAAAAAAAAACAAAACAAGACAGACATTATAGCAGTACAGAGGATGATAGTAAAAGTTGATTTCTTTCAGAAGTCAGGTGCAAAACCCCGCGTATGGTAACACCTAAGTATCTGGGAAGATAAAAGAGCAAAAATACATAACAGTGTGAATGGATTAAGGAGCACAAAGGTTTGTGTTTTCCTTGCTAACAGAAACATTTCATGTCAGTGAAAATTAGTGGGTGGTAACAGGTATCAAGAAGCCTGTTATGCTGTCTTGACAGAAAGACACTTCCGTGCAAGTGGAAGGTTGTGCTTCTTCAAAAAAAACCCCATGTCAAACAAAACAAAACAACCTTGTGAAAACCTGCATTGTATTTTTATGTAAAAAGGCTTTGGAATTAAAGCATTTTAGATTTCATGCTTTCATACTAGTATTTTCACATTCTAGGCTACTGCCAAAACTAAATTGCTTTTTGGAAAAAGTAAGGTGAGTTTAAAGAAAGACACTTTTTCCTTAGGCTTTGGATTCCTTCATTCATGTTACCCTTGGACCAAAAGAAAAAACACCACCCAAAAAAACCAGAAACAAAAAGAACTGGATGCTTTTTACTAAGAAAAGTGTTTTAATTTATGCTTTATAAGAAGTCAGGGATATAAACCATAATGTCTGACTCTCCAAGCAGTAGAGATTAATCTGAGATAGCTGACTGAATTAGCTTGTTCCCATATTTATCTCACGGTATCTCTCACACTTTTCTTTGAAGTGTTTGACATCAGGTACTGGAAAGAGCTATAGCAAAGCATTTGATGCCTGTAACTCTTTTCAGAGACTTTCCAACCATTATTGCTGCCTCCTGCTTGTCTCCCTGCTGCAGATCTGCAGCCTTTCTTATGGATGTTAGAAGCAGTCATTAGACTTCTGGAATATTTGCTTCTTTCATTCTGTTTGTGTTACAGCTTCAGTTTTTTCATCATTACAGGAGTCTGCACAGGCTGCCTTTGTACTGTTTCTCTAACTTGTTTCTAAGGCGAGATAACAATGTACTGTGTGGTCCCATTGTGTGACACGGTCTTGCCGAAAACCAGTAAGCATCAGTTCAAGTCAATTGTGAGAATGAAGTCATGCACCAGTGTGAAAATGCAAGCATTTTAAGCAAAAAGATCCTATGGCTGGCTTTCTCATTAAGCATATACCTCAACTGAACTTTTAAGTGCTGCCAAAGCAGCAAGGTTACATTATCTGTTGAAGTTCTCTAAATGATGTTGGATATCATTTGTATAATGCTCTAGGTGGGTGTGACTCACGGAGAAGGTTTTCCTGAATGTTCCCTACCTACAGTATGACCCTGTAGGCCAGCCTGTACTAA
Source organism: Todiramphus chloris collaris (assembly GCA_025345505.1). NCBI lineage: Eukaryota > Metazoa > Chordata > Aves > Coraciiformes > Alcedinidae > Todiramphus > Todiramphus chloris. The sequence goes on along the minus strand of JANVCC010000038.1, from coordinate 15,648,945 downwards.
TGACCCAACACACCTGAGACATTCTGTTATGTAACAAAGGAGATCAGTATTTGGCTGTTCACGTAGCTGTCAGAGGAAGAAGGTTTCAGATATCTGCTTTTGTTCACTGTGCAGAAAGTCTCCAGGTGTGTGTCAGCAAGGTAAGCAGGAGATACTTGTTGATGAAGTTCTGTATTTTCCTGGGTATTTCCTTACCTTGATACTTTCTTCAGCCTTTCATCGTTTGAAATAATTAAGAAGGAGAGATAAAAGGTAACCTGAACAATTTGCCTCTCTATTCTGGCTATTTTTCAGCTTCAAAATGACTCACTCACAGAGTTTTCTCCTTTTTTTTATGTTACAAGATTTTCTTCCAGGCTGTTAGCCAGGTACATGGATCACTGTAGTCACCATCAGAGAAATGAAAACTGACGTGGTATAAGGGAAGCTTCCAAGTAATTGAACTCACAATAGATTACAATGCTTTATTAGGCTGATTGACTTTAGAAAGTGCTTGTCTACAGATTCTCCTCTTGAAGCTGTTCAAAACATGCTCTTGAGAGCAATTTAAAAAAAGAAAAAATTAAAAAATCAATAGAGTAGTTTTGGCCATCACTTGCTCTTCTGCTCCAATGTGACTGTTCCCATCAGATTTTACTTGTTTAATGCTGAGAGGCAGAATCTAAGTTCTGGAACCAGTGAGCTGTATTTTGTCAGGTTGCTTTCTTCTGTCAATTACAGATGTTCTGAAGAGACAGAAACTTCACTCATAGCTTCTTAAAGTTCCTTCTTTTACTTTGGGTTAGTAGCTTTCCATGCATAGAGAATTGACACTGCTATTGCCTTCGAATTTCAGATATGTTTCATTGCTTGACAGTATCACATGTTGATTTTGCATTTTTTGCCTAAGGCTTATTTTCTAAACCTGTTTTTTCACATGACACCTGACTACAGTAATAAATTCTAAAAATTGAAAAATTTAATAGTAACTTAAGTAATCTATGTTTGGGTTTGTTTTCATGGAAATTGCATGATTTGATAGTAAATTATGTAATTTGCGTAGCCAATAGTAGATTCCTGATACACTAATGAAAAGTCTGTGTCCTTTGGGGACACAAATGTAGAGGCATCTTCTGAGTGTTTTCTTACCAACAATACAAAATCTGAGGATCTCTTTCACTGAGTAAATTGCCAATATGGTTCCATATCTTTCTTGAACCTTAGCTTCAGCAGATTCTGATACACTTACAAATACTACAATGATAACATGCAGTGTCTGAATGTATCCAGAAAGTAATGTTTCTGCAAAGAGTGATTAAGTACAGAAGAGTAATTTGTTATTAGACTGATGTAAAAGAAAAACTGGAAGACGACTTGTTCCTTTCAGTCTTGGAATCCATTATTTGAATCTGTTAATGCTGAATATATGTCTTTTTCTAGCCGTTCTTCCTTTGTGCTGGTCTTGAGGCAACTCTTACCATTTTTACAGACAGAAGCAGTGACAGCGTATGGATTGTCAGCATTTAAATATCTGAGTTTTTGATCATGGCATCCTTCCCTCTCTTTCCATTAATTTTCAAATTAATTTAGGAATTATGAAAAATGCAATGCTATCACTAAAATAGTCAGCTCAAGCTATGTATAAAATAGAAATAACATACTTAAGTACACTGCTTATTTAATTTTAAGGATGAAACTGAATAAACTTGATCCTTCTGGCAATAACAGTTTCCTTAATAAGAATAATCAATTACATTTCCCTCTCTGCCACATGGCCAGACATGCAGAGCGTATATTTCCACCTGGGTTCCTCATGTCATTTGAAAAGCCAGAATTAAAAGGGACAGAACAGGGATTGCAGTCCTCTCCATTTCATCACATAAACTTTCTCTGCAGCAGGTACACTGAATATATAACTGCTTTAGAATAGACTCAATAGATAGTAACTGTAAGAACAAAACAATTTTAATTCTATAGTGTGCTTTTTGTCCTAGAACATTTGTATTAATGATACTGTGGGGATCCATAATCTCATTACTTCAAAATAAAATGAGCTTACTTATATCTTTCTGTAAGTTTTGTTTGTTTGTTCTTCCCTTCCATCTTCCTGACCTTCCTAAAAATTCTGTCCCTTGACTGTTAAATGGAGGTCTTCTTTATCATATATCATCTGTTTTAATGGATGCCCTGCAAATTATGCACTGTTCCTCACGTCAGTGGTTAATTCCTTCAGTATTTTATGGCAACTGTTTATAACCACCAGCAAGTACAAAATAGTTGGGATAGGCAGAAACTAGTGGAAGTATATGAATAAGAAATAAAATATAGAAACAAAGGAAAATAAAAGTGTTTTCTGTGCAAGTGGTTAATGTATGTGCTGCAGCTACTTACGTCTCCTTGTTGGTGGGGATGGCACTGAAAATTCAGGTCATCTTCAGTTACTCCTTGGAAGTCTGCAGACCGTCCCTTTGAAGTAAATGTCACTGTGGCTCTTCAAGCCTCTATCAGTAACTGGATTTGTTTCTGTAAGACTATGGTGTATCTTTCTTGGCTGAACAGTTTACTAGATGTGTTATATAGAGGCAGTTTTCACAACCTGTATTGTGAAATCAGTTTAATTTTTCTAATTAGTAATTTTTCAGACAGGTGCTTTACGGAGTTCTTAAGCTTGATAACTGCTTCATCAGAATGTATTACTATTTGAAATCATCAGTCACACCAGGCCTGCTGTGATTCTATGGAACTCCTATAGATTGCTGCTAATATTTTTGCAGGAGCTTTCCTGCTCTTTGCATATTGATATATTGTGCTCATCTCATATAACTAGTGCAGCATTTTGTTGTAAAATGTTTTTATAAATCACTTTTATGTTTTCAAATGTCTTTGCAAGGTGGTGGAATGACTTAGCAGAAAATATCTCAGTTGCTGACAGCAGATTCTTTCCCTTAAGAGATAATGCTTGCAAAAAGAAAACATGATACTGTAAGCAGAAAAAAAATCTGGAAGACTTGTTGCCCACTTCGGTTACATGACCTTGGACGTAATTAAAATACTTCCTATCTTTGTCACTAAAACAATGCGTAGATAGTTCTACACACAAACTTGACTGATTTTATGAAGAAACAGGAAAAATGAGCTACAGTCTAGGAACCTGACGTGAAAGGTAACTATTGATTTTTTTCTAAGAATTTTTTATTAAAAATTGTGCTGTAAGATCTGACCAAATACATATTTTTCTACTTTTTTTTATATGTTCCATCTAATGCAGATAATATACTAAGGAAAAAAGGAAAATAAAATGAGGGTTTTGGTTTTATTTTTGTTTTCCATGCAAACCTTTATCTATTTAAAGAGTCATGAGCATTTGACAAAGTTATCTGGTTAATTATATTATCTGTTTCATGAATAAATATGTCCTTAGCCCCTCTGAGATGAAAATAGGACATGTTAATCTGGCTGTTCATTGTATCGTGGGAAATACTATTACAATTATTTCCTCTTTGTCAAGGATCCTATTTTAAATATGTGATGTCTATACCTAGCACTTAGGTTATGTGAAGTCTGATTCATACTCTCCTAGCACATATCCTGTTTTACATATCTTTATTTTATTATTGTTAACTGAATGAGATCCAAGTGCCATCAGCCATGATGCAGTGTTTGTTTTATAGTACTCTGATGTAGTTCAGTGCTACCATGTATGTCTTTTCCTGTGACTGCACAGAGGTTAGCAAGACAGTGCTATAATTTATCTTTTTTTAATTTAGTCTACTCATTCTTTGTTTCTGGGACTCTGGAGGAATTGTGGGAACTCTAATGCATTGCTTGAGCTCCCAGGAGGCAGTCTTGAGGGAGGAATGTCTAAGGGTCGATGAATTTATTGATATACTTAGCCTGAGACTGAGGGGAAAACAAAACAAAAAACAACAACAAACCAATCCTGAAAAACCCCCACCCAAAACACCACAGGCTTTTCAGATGGCTATAGGTAGCATGAGACTGCAGTGGTACTCAGTGATAGGCTGCTCTAGGACCACAGTGCAACTACTCTAAATCATCTTTAAACTTCACATGAAAGACTAACAAATTTCTGTCTGACAATGGTGGAATTGATGTAGGTGTGGTTACTTTGGGGGGAATGTCTGCTGGTGCTTTCTGACAAAGCTAGTTCCTTCATGATTAATTCCTTTAAGAAAGGGAAAAGTACATATATTTTAAGCTGTGTCAATTATCTTAGGGCAGTAGAACTAGATGACATCTCTCTCTTGCTCCTATTCTTCCCATCTTATCCCCGAATCAGTAATGCTCTTTTACCAGTATTGCTGTAAGGAAAGAAACAAGATGATTTATTGAAGGTACTTCCCAGAGTATGAAAAAATAATTTGAGTACTGCTTAGTTTAATAATTCATAGTTAGCTGATGTAGCAGGACAAAGTGTTCAAAGTTTCAGGTACCTGAAGATCATGAATGTCACTGCATCCTTAAGATAGTGGACAAGATGCTGCTTCAGGACTTTCAGGGACAATGTATTCATTGTTCTTTGGTTTGTCCAATGTAGCAATTAATGTGATTAAGCTAGTGCCAAATCTGTTTTAAATACTGTTGTACTGGGTCATTAACTTTAACACTGTCATCATGTTCTCCCCTACTGCATTTACCTGATTTAGGGAAGCTACTAATGCTTAGGATTCACTTGGATCAAGAATATATTAGTGCTTCTCTAGTTCTCAAGATATTACTCCAAGTGTTCATGTATTAGAAATTATATTGGACCAGTAGCGGAGGGGGGGGGGCGAAATTGAGCTCTATACCCCTTAGCCACTTGAAACTCCCACTGAAATAATAACAAGTGTCTCCAATCCATAATTTGCAAGCCTGTTGGTGTTTAGCCAGTTGTACGAGTGATTTTTATCTTGATAGGTGCCCTGCTAGGTTACCTTCAAGGTTGCCTAGAGTTTAAAACAAAACAAAACAAAAAAAAACAAACAAAAAAAAAACCCTGCTGTTTGTAGGTCCTGGACAGAATATGGTGGTAGTTCAGAAGAAGTCATCAGATAATTTTCCATCAGTTCTTTTTTTTGAAAATATAAATGAAGACACACTGGATTTTCTAGTGAGAACTACTGGGACTGACTGGAGGCATCTCTTAGGGTATCAGAAGATGAATCAGCAGGGGGTAGAAGGTCTAGATGCTTGTGAAAAGTTTTTTAGAAATAATTTAAATAATGGCAAAAACTGCATAGAATATCGACTGTGTTTTGAAAATTGACTTTTGTTTACAAGCATCCCAATGATCCCTTTACCTGAAACTCATCCTACAGAGACTTGAGGAAAAGCTCTGGTGTCATCTAGCTACACAGCCATGAACCTGCAAAAACAGTTGTTCAGGTAGCAGTTGATGCAGGCAGCTTCTAGTCTTTATCAATTATACCTCATATACTTGAAACAAGGAAGTGAAATAATATCACATATAAAAATATCTGTGTTCTGTAAACTTACTGTGAGAAAAGAAAAAATAATGCATTGATTTTTGTTATTACAGACATCAGTCTGGCACCACTCTAATTTTTCACATGTAAGAATGAGTATGAAAAATGCCTAAAACGAATTGATGGCTTATAATTTGCATATGTTTGATCTTAGAGGAACAAGTCCGTGGACTTGAACTTAAAATGAAAAGGAAAAATATTAATGTGGCTCCATATCTTAAAATAATAGAAAAGCATTGAATAAGCACATATATCTGCTAGTGGATTTCAGATGTTATATTCAAATGTACATGTTTCTTTTAAAACTCTCCCAAGTAAAGACAGATAACTAAAATCTCAAGGGTGTTGTGTCCACCCACCATAACATGTGAAAAAGCCTGTTAGGAACTAGGGTAGAAATTAATCTGTGAACTCATTCCCACTAAGATTAGAATACATTCACAACTCTGAGATAGAATGTGGGAGTTGACCAAATGATGCAGGAGTGCAAGCTCAGGAAAAAAAAAATGTTATCAGTCTTATTTGAAAGAGAGAAATTAAGAATATTGTCCAGTAGACAGGCAGAAGGTTACAATGCAGATTATAGGATGCCTTTGCAATGTTAAGAGAGTAGTAGAAGTTGACAGGAATATGGGAAGGGAGAGACCATTTCCAGCAGAGAAATTTTGTGCACAGAGACTTTGTGGGGCAAAAAGGAAATATTTAATAGGTCACCATGAATGCAATCTGCCAGGCCTATGGAACAGCAGAATGTATAATCTGAGTAATCGGACGATTGATCAGACTTGCCTGGAATGACTGGGTGGAGATGACAGAAGAATTTTGATTGTGAAGTTCTACTCTGCTGACTTTCTATTAAATCCTTATTAATACTCTTAATGAAATCAGAGTAGGCTGTTTTGTGCATAGTGAATGGTAAAAGAGTACCCAAAAAGGGAGTTAGCATGGACTGTTCCACATATAAAAAAGCATGTAGATGCCTAAGGGCTTGTATACATAAGAACAGTTATCATAGTTAAGGTAGTTTTACTGCAGAAAGATAAGACCTCTATAAGTAAGATTTGTACCCCATTTAAGACAATGAGAGGAGCTCTCATTGAAGTGTGAAGTGATTGTGAAAGCATTTATTTTTGATACTTCCTTTAAGAATGTGTAACCTTCTATGAAGTGCATAAAGCAATTGGATCTCTTTATGGAACAGACAGTGTTACATTTTTATGTACTAGTCTATATGAAAATCTACATATCAATAATTATGCTTGCTTTCAACCTCTTCCTCCCACCCTCTCCTCCTCCCTTCTTATAGTTTTCAAAGAAATTCCCTGTGTTTTGCAAATTAACCTGGAGGGTCAGAATGGAACATATACAAGACTGTTCCTATAGAGCTGGTGAAGAATATAATGGATTCTGTCTCCCTGGTGTAGAGTATGAGGCACTCTGTGTTAATCACCTTTTTTGTAGCTGCATCATTTCTTAAAATACTTACTGTAGGAATGGTTGTAGTTCTGGAGAGAGATTAGCTTTTACACTTTCAGCCCTGGTGTATGCCATAAACTGAATTACCTCTAATAACCCTTCTGTTCTAAAATTTTATTTTATCTTTTTATCTTTTTTTTTTTTTTTTGACTAGGCGGCCTTTGAAAGCATATGTCTGCAGTATTTTGTATCTTGAAATAAACTGAGAGAGCTTTCACAGTTCTGTAGAATCATCTGACTTGATAAGTACCAAAGAAGATGGATGGAGTATTTCCTGTGCACTGGCCAGATGGATTCCACAGATTCCATATTGCACAGTCTGATCTATAGTCTTGGCAGTAGTTTCTAATGTACAGCTTAGCTTCAGTTTTTCATTCATGATGACCTTCACTTCATTAGTTAGCAATCCATCAGTTGATTTTTTTTGATCTAGTAACCATATAGTTATAGAAATTGCTTCCCAATAGATTCTGCTAGTGGTTTATGGTTTTGGAGGGAGGAGAATTTCTTACTTCTTGGACTTTTCCAAATCTTTACAAAATTGGGATCAAGAATATATAATGCTTAGGGAAAATTTCTTCAAATGAGCTAGTCCACTTCCTTGTGAGAAAATTAGACCTTTTCTGGGCAAAAACCTCTACTTTTTGGGCAGAAAAAGTGTATCTGTGCTTCTATTTTTTGTGTTTTCCTCAAATAGTAACAAATGTTTCTGTATTTAAAATGATAAAATGTAGTGAGTGGTTTTTTGGAGATTCCCTTTTCCAGGTACTTAGGTTGTTTATCAGAAATTCTAGTCTCTGTTGGTCCTGCACAACTTAATGAGAACTACAGATGCTTGGCCCCTTTCACTGTGGTGTTCCATGTACAACAGACTGGGCAATCAACACTGGTGGCTGTCAAAATCACATCTTATGTTTTAGAACTGACTCGGGTGTGTAGCAAACTAGTTGATGTACACAATTAGTATGTTAATGTTTCTGAAGCAGTATGATGTCTTTCAAGGAAGCAAAGGCTTTCCCATGCAGTCACCAACTGAAAAGAGTTAGAAATGCCTCAGAATTCCCCAGAGGAATTGCTTTCTCTGTGAAAACTACCTGGGACTTGATTCTTTTTTACATTTTTTTTTTATGGCCTGTGCCTGTTATGAGTAATGTAGAGGACATGTGGGAAGTGAGAAGATTCTTGTCTAAATAAAATCCTCACCTGAGACAAGGAGAGAGAGACTTGCTTGAAAGTACCCCGGGCTTTGTTTATGGATAAAAAGAGAGGGATGATTTTTATTGCTCCAAGGTAAAGTTGTAGCAGCCTGCTATGATTTCATTTCAAAGGATCTGTGGCACAGGGAGTTACAAAGCATTATGCAATGATCCCAAACCTTTAGATGTTATTTTCTGTAGTTTCAGGTAAAAAATAATCCCAGTTTTCTGTATGTTTTTTTTTTTTTTTTTAAATACATTAACTCATTCATTCCTCTGAGAACAAAGCTATCTGAAGATAAGAAACTTCAGGTCCCAGACTAGTGAAAAATTATTTCCAGGACCAGTTTTTCAAATCTTTCAGATGGAAATCTTGGAAACTGAAAAAAAAAATGTGCATTCAAGGTTAAAAGAGATTATTGTAAAGAGATGAGTATATAAAAAATGCCTAAATTTTGTTCTTTTTTTAAAGCAATTATTCTTCCTAGTGTTGCATTCAGCATTTATAATACAGAATCTAGGGAGTTCTGTTGTTACGCTAGACATCTGGACAAACAGTTAACATTATTTGCAGACAAGCACTGTTATTTAATAATATTCATGTCAGAGTGGCATAGCAAAGTGTGCACATCTCTTGGCTGATATCCTGATGCTAATTCATTACTGGCGCACTGGTGTCACTGCACCAATTTTAAGAACCTCTGTAATCAGGGAGGTCAAAGAGACTGTTCTCATTGATTGATGTATTCATCATTAGTATGTACCCCAAAAGAAAATATATCTTAAAATGGCTAAAAATAAATAAATCACAGATGTATCCACTGAACAATATGGCACTAAAGGAAACCTCAAGTTTTAGAAATTGTCAGATAGCGCTTTGGTTCTTCTTTCTACAAATTGCTTTTATTGGCTTCTTAGACTTGAAGTAGCTGTTGTTAAATGAATGTGGAGTAGTTTACAAGCAGAATAAAATGGTCATGATATTTCAGATTATCAACAAATAATGAAACTGTACTGAAAGAGATGTAAAATCTACAATGTGTTCATTGCCCCTTCATTGTGATGACCATATCTTAGGGAATTTGCTTAGTTCACAGTATTTAAACTGCATTATGACTTTGATTCCAAACATATTGGAATGTTTGGAGCTTAGTGGCCATGTCATGAAATAAAGTCAATAAATGCCATGCAAGAACAGAATAAATATCAGTGTATACCTAGAGATAACTAACCAGTAGCTGTCATCAGGCATACAAAGCTATTGTGATTCTGGGTACAGAAATAACTACCGTTCTGCCTCTCTCTGTAGTTCTAGTACTCATTCTCATGTGAACATCACAAGTTCTTTTCCAGGTCACTCTTTTAGGAATAAAAACCAGTAAGGCCAATGCAGTATCTGCAGTAGTTTCCAGCACATTAGCAAAAGTGGCGTAGCATGAAACACATAAAGTATACCTTGTGATTATTACTTTACAATTAAGAAATCTCTTTTTCATGCAGTAATGGAACCTTCTCCCGTGGCATGTCTTGTCTAGCATGCACTTCCTGTGGGTATTAATATGGATAATGGACTTTGGTTTGCATCTCGACATTTCAGAATGTTGCAGATCAACAAAATTTGATTGTCATGTTCTCACTGCATCATTGTGAATTCAGAAATTCATTCTGTGAATGCAGAAACAACATTAAAACTTTCAAAAGACCAAAGCAGACAAAACCTGGCAATAAGTTTTAAAAGGCAAAGCAGGTGTTCAGGTAATACTGAACTTCAAGAGTATATCTATGAAAGACCCTGCTACTTGTGGGCTATATTGTAAAATAACAATTATGGAGAAAATATATACTGAATAGTCAATAAGGAATAAAAATGTAAGTAAAAATGTCAGCCCTTAGTGTTATTTAAGAGGCCCACTGTGATGATCTTTTATAAAAGCATTTTGGATGTAATATGAGACACGTTATATACATTTCAAACATGAATATCCTCTTTCATATCTTCACTTGAAATGACCTTTCACACTACCCTCCTCTCATCAGTCTCTTTGCTAAAAAAATTGGCAGCTTGCACATCTCTGTTCATTTCAGTCTGTGGTTAATGCATATGCATTCAGGGATTTGGCAGGTGCAGATGCAGTTCATTTCATAATCTCAAGGATAGTGATCCAGTTATTCACTAAATGTGCAGATCATCTCTGGGATCATTTATCAAACTGTATCCTGACAGGATCTGTGCAACAGTGTCACAGTTAAGGGTAAGGGCAGCCTGAATGCCCCTCCCTCCCCAAAAGGGAAGAGAAAGGGAATAAGGCAAAGAGACTTACCTACTAGAAATGAAACTAGAACAGCTTTAATGAAAAATAATAATAATGGAATATATACAAATATCTATAAAACCAGTATCGAACTCAACCCTCTCAATGGCAATTACGTCATCATCACCACTGATGCTGTGGAGCAGGCACCAGGAAAGTCTGAGATTGGGCGCAGTGGCAGATAGGTTCTGTGTTCAGGAGCTGGATTTTCTGGTACTGGGTTCAGGAACACACAGATCAGGATCACCAGTAGAATGGACAGAATCCTCCTTGGATGCTGGCCATTGAAGAAATGAGGAAGAAGCTGTAAGAGCTGAGCCAAGAGCTTGACCCTTGTCATCCCTAAGCTTTATACCAAATATGATATATATGGGCTGGAATACCTCATTGGTCAGTTTAGGGTCACCTGTCCCCTGTCCACTTCTCTCTGCAGGTGCAGCCTTTTACTTTATGCACCCCACGATGTGATACATAAGATCCAGCAGTGGTCTTGGTCTGCACACCAATCCTTGGTAGTAACTCTAAACATGGGGTATTATCACTGCTAGAAGTAGACACTGCCTGTGAAAACAGGCTGCTACCTTCAGACAGTGCATTTAGAAGAACTGATCTGAAAAGTAAAATCACCGAACAGAATTAGTTTTGTTCTCTCTCAAGCTGGGACAAACAGGTTTTTGCTGCAGCGATCATCTCCAAATTACTGATTGATAATTTGTATGTAGTAGATGTAATAGTTCCACTATAGTGTGCACTGCAGGAGTAACTCCAGTCAACTTCATCCATTTGACAGAGAAGAGCTGCAAGTGGTAGGTGTATGAAAACCGAATGTGGTTCTCACCATATAATAAGGCTGTGGAACCCTTCTATCATTATGTGTATTTTACGTGAATTCAAAGTGGCTATGCCAGTTTGTGAAAGAAAATTTCTTGAAGGATGTGGAAGCACAAAAATATTCCCTCTGGGTCAAGAAGTCTTGAGCTGCAAACCGGTGAGGTTGGAAGAGTAATACTTTGGAATTATTGTTCCAAGTTGTTTGTTTGGGGTTTTTTTGGGGTTTTTTTTGTTTTTTTTTTCTTTACATCCACTCTTGGTATCTGTTGGAGGTGGGGTACTGAGCTGGCTGACTGGCTTAATGCAGAGATTCTTACACTAAATTCTTACAATATTTTAAGGTTATTCACTAGAAAATTTAAAATTGTTTAGTAACAAAGTCTTTTCCAAATGTCTTAAGGGTACTTCACAGCTTAGATAAGGCAAGGTTGGTGATAGCCTCCAAATTTAGCATAAATATGTTTTTATCATCCTGAATCTAAATGTCTTTGTGGCTGTCACCTTGATTGTTGGACCTACTGGGCTTCTACCAGCAAGCTTAGGCTGCTTGAGTAGAACTGGTGTTCCCTCATTTCTAAGATGGTCAGTGGCGGCTGCATTGCTCACCTGGTATGGAATGGGAAGTAAAGGGAATAATTTAGTTTATCGTGTGGAAAAGCCAAGTAATTGAAGCACAGATGGAATTCAACTGTATCATGCCATCTCCTTCCCTATAGGTGCTTGGACTTGTCTCAGCACATTGCCTGGTTTCATCAGTGCAACAAATCCAAAAAACTGTCAGGTTGCCATTATCACCATCTCTTTGGCAACTGAGGTAGATTTTAAGTAGATGATTCATGAGAATGTGTTGTTGGAAAGGACTGTGCTGAAATGTGTGTGACAGATGTCAAAGAAATATTGCTGATGTATTTTAAGTGCTGCTTCCAGTCAGAGCATCCTTGAAAGTGTAAATATCCTGTAACAAAGAGGAAAAAATTCCTTCTGTGTTCATCTCGAAGTGCTTTCTGTATAGTTTTCTGGAGGCTGAACATTTATGATACTAACAGACATTTTCCTGATAACGGTTACATTTAGAATAACAATATTCAAGTCATCCTTCTGGATGGCATCCTGAAATACATTGCTGTGCCTCTATATTACTTTGCAGCTTTTGTCTAAAGGTTATATCTTCCTCACTACCTTTTCTCATTACTTAGCACTGTAAATGGGACGCTTGTTTTTCAACACACAAAAATTCACAAGCATCTTGTTAATGACAGTCATAACAGCAGATATGCAGGTGGAACTCCTGTTATGTCAGGCATATTTCCTTGTATATTTGAGTATAAGTGGGACCATTTTGGAAAAGTTAATTAGATGAAAAAGTTGCCACAGATACAAACCTCAATTAAACCATATGAATAATTGATTTAATGTCTTGTGGACTAAAGTATCACTGTGATAGAGGTTCTTAAAAAATAAGATGAAACAAACACCCAAGTCCAAACTCAAATACTTGGATCCAACTTACATCTGCTGAAGGCAGTGGCAAAGCTTCAGTCAAGTCTCTTACCTCTGGCTTTAACCAGGAAATATACTTTAAAAAAAAAAAAAAAAGTTTAGAAAATGCAAGAAAATCTCTGTAGCTGAGATGTGAGATGTACTATTTGCCAGCTTTGAGTACATTTTGTAGTTGTGTTACGTACATTGTGCTAGAGGGTTTCAGCAGAAATGCTGGCATCCTTAACTGTAGAAACAATGCACTGCTTATAGTAGTCTAAAGCAAAAGATTTTTACTTACTGGTCTTTTGCATGGAATGTATGCATGTGGCTGCAATAGCAACAGTTTTCTTCTTTCAAGAAACCACTTGTACAGTAAAAAGTTAAACCCTTCTGTCGTCCCCCCCCCCCCAGGCTTCTAATTAGGAATTAACTTTTGTAAGAATTCAGGTAAGCACGGTTTCAGATTCCCCTCATTCATCAGAATGGTCCCAAATGCTGATCAAAATACAGCCTGAGTCATTCAAATTCGCTGAAATATTCACTGGCAAGTTTACTGAGTCAAGGCATTAATTTTTTTACGTATGTCCACCCACAAAGTCTTGTCCTCTGAGCTGAAGAAATGTGTTCTCAATAGTATTCCTCCAATGATAAATTCTGTGTTATGTTTTCTTCAGGAACAGAGTTCTTGTGGAAGTTATTTTTAATTACATAGAATCATAAAATGCTAGGGGTTGGAAGGAATCTCTGGAGATCGAGTCCTACTCCCCTGCCAACACAGGATCACCCAGGGCAGGTCTTGAAAATCTCTAGAGAAGGAGACTCCACAATGTCTCTGGGCAGCCTGTTCCAGGGCTCTGTCACTCTCACAGTGAAGTAGTTTTTCCTCATGCTGAGGTGGAACTTCCTGTGTTCCAGTTTGTGACCATTGCCCCTTGTCTTACCACAGTGCATAACTCAAGAGAGACTGGCCCCTTCTACTTGACACCCACCCTTCAGCTATTTGTAACATTAATAAGATCCCCTCTCAGTCTTCTCATTTCCAGACTAAACAGTCCCAGGTCTCTCAGCCTTTCCTCACAAAAGAGATGTTCCTGTCTCTTAATCATCCTCGTAGATCTCCATTGGACTCTCTCTAGTATTTCCCTCTTGATCTGAGGAGACCAGAACTGAACTCCAAATATCTTCTCACTAGGGCAGAATAGAGGGGGAGGAGAACCTCCCTTGACCTGCTGGACACACTCTTCTTTATGGACTCCAAGATACCACTGGGCTTCCTGGCCACAAGGGCACATTGCTGTTCCATGGGTAACTTATTGTCCATCAGGATGCCAAGGTTCCTCTCCATGGGGCTGCTTTCCAGCAGGTCTACTGCTAATGTGTACCGGTACACAGTGGTGTTCCTCCCCAGGGGGAGGACTCTACACTCATCCTTGTTGAACTTCATTAGGTTGATTTGAAAAGAAACACTCAATTGCAGATAAGATTATCTGTTCTATCTCTGTGAGTAACTGAAACAAGTCTGCCAAGTCCAAATGTGTATAGGGAATTCAGAAGGGTGGCTTTGTTATCTAAACTTTCCATCTTCTGAACAAAATTATAAATAATATAAAGAACTAGAGAAATGACCTTTTATATAGCAGTCTGTGTTTTGTTTTATAAACGTTTGATGAAACACACTGAGCTGGTTGTTACCAAACAGGTAAATGAGTGGAAGTACACTGTGCTGCCTCAGGCTTACTGAGCAGTGCTGTCCATAGCAGTTGCTGTACCTTTTAGGAGCCTGGATCAGGCTGTGAGGAGAGTTGCCACTGTGAATTTTGTTTATGCACCTTGCTGTTTGCAATAAAACAAAATTTCAGAGAAGTCAGTGTCATAATTTATGATGCTGTACATATATATTTGTATGTATATATTTCCATCTGAAGATCTTAATTTATTAATTTTATGTTCAACTATATAATGATGGAGTTAAAAATCTGTTTCTGTGTTTTTAGACTGTATAGGCTATGCTCCAAGTAATGGCCATAGAAATCATCTTTCCTCTTGGTTTCTGTCTGCGAGTTAAAATGAATTCCGTGATGTGATACTGTCAGCTAGTTTTGTGCTTTCATGTGTTTGCTCAAAAAGAAGCCCAGTTTTGATGTTGTTCTACTTATGTCTCATCAAAGGTTTTGTAGCAGCTGCATTTCATGGTTCTCTGCAAAACCACCTGGAAAACATCCATCGTCTGAAAGTGATATTCTTAAAGAGCGCCTTGCAGACTCAGATTTGCAGGTTGCTGAATGCTGCTAAATTGAAAATGACCTTATTTGAAAAGAAATGGATGCCGTCAATCCTTTAAGAATATCAAAAGCTACAGTACAAACAGCTCACAAAAATGTAATGGGTGTCTAGAGATCCAGCTGTAAAGCTGCCGTGCTAGCGTAATCTGTTGAATTGTAGTCATAGAGTAAGATTTTGCATATCTCTCAAAATGATTTTATATTGAATGGCTATTTTAAAAGTTTACTAAATATGTGATTACCCATGTTTATTGAAAGACCTGTATTTAATGAAATTGTAGCTAAATACTCCAGTTAACCTGTGCATTTTCCCCTACCATGTTGTCCAAGAGAAAACCAGACACATTAAGATTTAGACCTGCTTTTTCCAGATGTACATACATTTAAAGGATCATTGAAAAAGGATCATTGCTGCTGTTTAACAGTGGTTAGAAGAGTATTTGAGATACTATTTCTTAAAAAGAGAGATAAGGAATAAATTATGCCTGTTCATGACTAAGTTACTCATGAAGTCCCCTAAGGATTTGTCCATAGACCTGTGCTGTTTTATATAGTTCTATACATGCATAATTTATTAATAAAAAGGGTAAATAATACAAACAAATTTTGTTTGATTTTCAGCAGTGAAAACTTAATTTGTCTGCAGAGAGTTTGAGAAGGATCTTTTAGTACTGTATGATGCAGTAATCTAAAGACAAATTTTCAAAAAGTACCAGGTAATGTGAAGAGGTAAACCAAATATAATTCTACACAGCTATCTCCAAATTGGCAATTGTTATTCAGGGGGAAAAAAAAAAAAAATCTCTGAAGTTTTCTGGATGGCTCTCCAAAAGCATCATCTGAAAGTATACACTGGATTATTTCAAGTGGTTTTAGAAAGTACTCATTTTGATGACCCAAGTATCCTTTCTTTTTTTCTTTTAGCACATCATTTCTAGGAAAAAAACCCTAAAAACTTTAAGTATTCTCATGCCCATCTTGTTCCTTTAGAGTAATTAATTCACAGAAAATTAAAATACTTAAATATCCCAAATTAACAGAAAATATCAAGTAAAATGAGAAGCTCTATGGCTTTTTTTTTGTTTGTTTGTAAGGAATAGCAGATTAATATAAATCATTCTATTGGCATTTAATGCTGTGATTCATACCATTTAATTTATTCAAAGAATTACACAGATAGTATGTAATACTTAACTGCTACATCCTGTAGTATTGGTTTCACTAGCTGCTACATGAAAGGACAGATATCTCCATGCTGATCTGATGTGTTTTACTGTTCAGGTGATATAAAGGAGCCAGATGCTGGCTGTAATTAATCATCAGAGAATTGTTCTGTTGATGGAGAGCTCTCAGTTGGAATTAAGCACACAGAGCTGGCTTCTGCTCCAGACACTTCTGCCTCTGACATCAGAAGAGGGACAAAATTTTGATCTATTAATCCAGCTGACGTGTAATGTCTTATGAAAAACACATGTTACTAGGACATTAGGTTGGTGTTAACTTGCCCATAGAATTGTGAAGCTGTAATTATTTCCTTGTTTTTCATCTGCTGCACTGGTCAGATGAAGAATGTAGGAGATAACATAGTGCAGGAAGAATTTGAACTCCATAATTTTTTTGAGTAATGGTTGTCCAATTAAAAAAATCCTGAAAAGCATTAGGGAGGTGTGAAACTAAGTCTTTTAAACTATTTCAGCAGTTACATCTACAAAGATATGTGAGGATGTCATTAGTCACAAGATGTATGATAAAGGAGTACTTTTAGCAAAATGGTTCTTTAAAAAAGGAAATTTATTGCTTTGTTTTCTACCCAGAAGAGCAGGTAGTAATCTGTCCTTCTCTCTGGGTTACCTAAGTAAACAGCATGCATATGCTTTCTATTAGCTCTTCCTGCATTGTAATACATTTTAAGGAAAGGAAGATAAGATCAGATCAGAAAGTAGAATAAAAAAAAAAAAATTAGTCAAAATATAACCCTATAAGCATTTTGTCGAAATTTTTGATTGTTAAAAAAGTAAAAGTGTGAGTTTTAATTTGTCTGTAGTTTTATATCATCACCTATTCTTTCCAAATCACAGAAAAAAAAAAAAGAAAACTCAAAGAAGAAATTGCTATTGGAAAGATTAAAATGTAGCATTTATTTCAGGTATTGATTGTGAAGATTTTTAAATGAGAACTTCTCACAATTTATAGCCGAGGTAACACTTAAATTGTTGGAAATTACAGCGTAAAATGATAATACAGACGACTTTTCTTAACAGCAGCTTGTGTTAAATGTAGTCATTTAATTCCTGTGCTACTTCGTTTTTTCCACTGGGTGTCTCCACACTACATGGGAAGGACGCGCAGTGTTTCTTTTCAAAGCAAGTACATCAAAGCAGAGGGAATGTGTGAATAAAAAGCATAATTTGAAATACAGTTCAACCGTAAATTATAGAAAATGGATGTATCTAAACAAACCCTATCTTTCAGATCTGAAGCCTTGAGTGGATCTGAGTTTTCTTGTGTTCACCAAAGAATTTAGAAGTACAGGCTGATAAAGTTATTCTTTCTATATTGATCTACCTTTGAAGAATTCTTGTCCCAGTGTAGTATCAAAGTGGAAATGGGTGTGCAATGGAGAGAGAAATTCCAGAATCCTACTGTCTTCCTTTTTTACTGTTTTGTTTTGGTTTTTTTTTTTTTTTTTAATGCTCTGTATGTTAGTTACAGAACTCTGATCCAGAACCCTTCGTTTGAATTAGACACTTGCTAGCACTTTCTAAATTTGTTTCACCTTTGGCTACAGACAGCCGTTCCTATTTCACACTGTAATGACAATGACTGATGGCTCTGAAATTAGCTAACCACGACGTAATCCCTGGAGCCCATTTCTCCTAGGTGTGAGTTCTCAGCCATGCTCTTAACTGCAGTCATAACGGCCATATCCGCATTGCTCTTTAGTATTCTCCAGAGCACCATGACAGAGAGACTCTTCCGTGCTGCATTTTTTCCTCTTGGCATCCACACTGTCAGGACTTACACTATCCTTATGCGGGCTACAGAGAGGTACAAAAGCACGTACCAGATTATCCATCCATTCTGCTTTTTGTTTGGGATTGTTAACATTGCCACTTTCTGGAGAAGTGATGAAATGAAAGTGGGTCTGCATGGTAGACAGGATAAATGTTGTAATACTGTTTCTTTGAGGTGATCAAGTAACTCTAAAAATCAGAAGAGGTATTTTTTCATCATAGTTGCCAAACACTGTGCAATTCTTACAGACCTTTGAGGTAGGTTTGATTCCAGCATCAGCTGTAATTGTTTATTACAATGCAATTTACAGATAGTGAAAAACTTCACACCTGGAAGTCCCTCCAGCCATGTGACTGAAGGGGTTCACACCTAGAAGTCCCTCCAATCATGTGACTGAAGGGAGAAGCTGTATCCTGGAAGGATACGTTAAGAGGAAGGCCCTCTTAATGCAATGTCAATCCTAAGTGCACCTTGAGAACATCACCTGTGTGTGATTTTTTTAGGCAAAAGAGCCCATGCAAGATACTGGTATGGATACGAAGCTTCTGACAAACATCCCCAAGGGCTGTAAGCTTTCCATGCCTTGCTGTCTTCATGGTAATATGGGATGTTTTGGGGTTTTTTATTTAATTTCAGCCTCGGCTGTGCTTGACTTAGAGCTCATTAAAGAGCTATGTGGATAAAAAAAGTCTATGGTGTACTATGCACTAAATAACCATTTTTGTGGTATTCTGAGAATCCATATTCAGACCTTGACAACATAGATTCCTAACAGTTTCTATGCTTTCACTTCCACTTGTTATAAATATACAATAGAAAAATCTAACTGTTAAACATTTAAAAGTGTTTCCTAGGCTGCTGAATGAACTAAAATGAACTAAATGTGCCCAAGTGGGTCAGAGTTGAGTTTGTAGAATGTGATCTGTTGTTCTATAATCTTGTTACCATGTAATGATAGCAATAATAAATTGCTGTAATAGTGGTATTGCATATCCTGACAGGTTAGTCAAAGTGAGACCAGTGTAAAGAAAAAGCGAAATAACTGAGATTAAAAAAATTAAATGGAGGGTTTTTTTTCTTCATGTGCAGTGAAACATTTTTTGAACTGTCTCTGTAGATCTTTCAATTTTGTTTTAACTGTAAGCATGTTGTAGATGTAGGAGCAAAGCTGGGTAGCACTTTTGGTTTTATGACTGAGAGGTCTGTCGTAAAGCTGGTAAACTAGTAAACCCCTGAGTGGATATTGAATATCTTGAACTTATAATGCTGAGAAAAGGAATCTTTCAGTTCAGCAGGAACATTTAGTTCCTTCTTTCATAGCTTTTCCATGAAAATTCATTTAAAAAAAAAAAATTTAAAAAACTACAGTAAGTGGATATTATTTCTAAATTGTCATGAACTCACATAGGAAGAACACCACACTGGTGATGTAGGCATTCTCCTCATCCCTCACTGACTGGTTTTCATCGGTTTCTTTTCTAACGAAAAAGCAATCTACTGCCTATTAATTTCCCTTCAGGGTCTGCCATCTTTTTCCCTCTCTATTGCAAGTACAAAGCTAATGAAGGTGTTGCTGCAGTTCGGTGGAAGCCGCAACAGAGTTAGTGTTAAGTAATGTGGAACTCTCTCTTTTACAAGTGTGCGTCATGTGTTTTTAATTATATATTTTTACAAGGATAGTAAAATGCAGACTATAAATCATTGCTCAGCTCGAAGTCACATCCCTATTGATTTGGTTACCTTCTTGCTGCTATTGCCACACAGGCCAGGAAGCAGTTTTGTTTCCTTTTGTAAACTTTATTGATTAAGAGAGGGAGAACATGGAAGAAAATATGCTTGTTTATATCAAAACATTTCTCCATGTGTTTCAGCAATGTTTATACCAAAACAATTACTCGTATGTTTCATGAATATTCCTGTAAGAAAAATCAGTTTTCAACTAAGCGTGGTCATTCGTTTTCCCTAGGAGAGCATGGAATACATTCATTAACTATACACAGATGCAACTGGTGGTGCTGTTGTGTACCATTGGGAAGCCTTTAATGGTTGGTTTTTGATGTGTTCTTTTCTCTACATGCTATGAATTGGCACGTGTGAGAATAATTATTAGTTTCAGTACAATCTGTACCAGTGCCCTTTTTAACAGAAAGCTCAGGCTGCAGTGTCTAATTGCTAGATAGATGGATTTATAGTGATTTGTGGTCTACAGGGCATAATATTAGTGGATGCACCGTACCTGCTTCTACACAGTTCTGCAGCTGTGTGCTTCCAACTTTTATTTTTACAGGTGATGGACACTGTCATTTGTGGTCACTCTGCATGAATCAATAAGGAAACAAAATCTTGCCATTAGTACCAGCATGCACTTACAGTTTCTGGCCTTTGTATTCATCTAGACTAGAATTAATTTAAGGTGGATTTTTTTGTTGTTGTTTTTTGGGGGTGGTGGGTTTTTTTGTTGTTGTTTTGTTTTAAGCAAATTCTTTTCTGCCCATATTCAGTTGAGTATCCCATGAGATGCACTGAATGCAAAAACTGTCAGTTGTAACCTATGCTCTTGTAGTAGGAGTTTTAATATGGCTATATCTATTAAACTTAGCGTGTAGTGTTATTATCTCACCAACAGCATGTTACAGCATTTTATATGCCTTGTATTTTCTGAAAATGTGGAAATACATCTGAGGAATAGATTTTTTTTTTATTATATTTTTATTCTCACTTTGGAGGTAGGAAAGTTGAAGCATAAAAGTTGAAAGGTTCACTTAGAGTCCACAAAAATGCTGTCATATAGCTAAAAATAACCTGAAGTCTGGACTCATGCTCCTACTTTAGTATTCATAAGTGATCTATATAATATCCTGTTTGAAATACAAGGGAATCAAGATTTTGATTTTCCCTACATTTGTTTAAATAGAAAATGTTCCTGTGCTAAATACTAAATAATGAGTGTAAGTTACTCATGAATCCACAATATGAAGACTGGGTTCTGTCCTTGCTTGGGATAAATAATTCATTTTTTCCTGCCGTGAAGTTACAACGAGAAAGATGTTTTTACTCAGTGTCAGTTTTTTCTGTTGACATTGTGCAAAATCTCAAAGTCCTATTCCCTCTGCTGAGATGCTTCGAGCACAGAGGAGAGAGACAGACAGACTGTAAGGAAGAAACTCTTTGAATGGTTGGGGATTCTTCACAGGATGACATCAAGTGTTTTTCTTGGATTTCCCATTTATGATTAACTAATATTTTTATTAAATTGTAAATAAAAATATTGTCTTCTGATTCTTTTAATTGGTGGATTGTATTTCCCTGATACTTAGAAAATGAAACTCTGTCAATGAAACTAATTCAGCTACAGAAAGCAATACCTGGATTGAGACAAATGCATTTTGTGGTTGGTTGTTTGGTGGGGTTTTTTCCCTTTATTTATGTCCTCGTTACTTTATTCTGAGCACTGTTTAGAGTACTAGAAAGGATAAAGAAAAATTTAATTTTAGTGTGTCCATGTCTAAGCGGTGCATTTTGGGAAATGATCAAAAGAATGGAATGAATATGCTGTAAGAATCCATGATATCTGCACTAGAATGCAGCCTCTTGGCAGCTGGTATCTGTTACTGAAGCACATTGTTTTTAGAGAAATACATACTGCTTTACTCTGCAAGGTATCTTACTTCATTAGCATTTATTTCTATGACTGCATCATGGCAATCATAAATCATTATGTCAATATACCCTTTGCCTGAGTTATTAAGATTTGAGACATATATCTCTAGGAGTCCACTTGTATAAAGAGATACTGTCCATTTCCATTCAAGAAAGAACAATATCAAAAGTAAATGTGAACGCCCACAGGCTTGTGTGCCTTTCAGTGTTTGCTCTTTCTCAAGGCAAATAGATCATTTGGGTTTAAATTCCATGGTCCTGACGCTATTAAGCTTCTCAAATTAGTGCATGTCTGATATTCTCTACTTTTGTCTTCGCCTCTTCTTACCATATGTATGTGATAAAAAATGAATGTATATTACGCATAGAAAAATGTCACCAGTGTGTAGTGTGTTAAAGAAATTAATTTTAGTTTTAGTAAATACACCAAATCATTTCTTATATAAGCCAGGCTATAATTGAATGCAAATAAAGTATAAAATAAGAGGCAAGGAAAGAGCCTTCAGTTGTGAAATTGGCACAGAACTAACGGGTATGTCTGGTAAAGTAGAGTTCTAGCATTTCAAAGGACTGGTGGTCCACAGGAATGTGTTGGTATTAAGATGTGTACCACAACGCATAGCATTGCTGTGCAACACATGTTAAAAATATGCTTCAAAGAAAATCTCTGCAATTTGATTTAATTAAATTCATAATAGACATTCATACAGCTTCCTGATTGTAAGTAATTAGCCAACACTTTTGCTTGAGCCAAGGAGAGTTGTGCTGTATATATGCACATGCATCATAACACAAACATCTATACTCTGTGGTGCAAATAGCTTTGTTACATCTCAAAAAATAACCTTAACAAATAGGCTTTGCATTTAAGTATATTTATATATACACATGCATACACATAGATGGATACAGACACGTATATTAAGAATTCCGCATAAAATAATTCTTGCGTGTATTTCCCTAGTAATTAATGTGAAATGCTTGTGTTACTGTTTAAACAGCTGCTTCCTTGAGTCTTTGTAGCATGCTTCCAAATTTTTATAAGGTTCTTGAGGTTGTAGGTGACTGTGGTGTTAGATTTTGAGTCCTCAATTTTGGAAATCATTGTGAAGTCAGCTGCTAGTTTTTATTCATTGTTTCCATTTACTTCTTCCTTAATATTTCAGCTTTCTCAGTTTGTAGTTCAAACTTCTCAGAGAGGCTGGTTTGCAGCTCCAGCAAGTTCTTCAACAGCTGCTGCTGGTTAGTCAGCATTTTATAGATGATTGTCGTATAATATGGCAGTAAAAATGCTGTAACGAATAATGTCATATATATTTAATAAATGTAGAACTTTTGCAAGCAACATAAACCTTAAAATGCTTCCCAAAATAAAGAGATTTCTAAATATCTTTTCATCTTTTACACCTACAAAAGATATACATAATATTTTTGAGTCTTCTTTCAGACATTTCTGTAGTCAAGAGCCAAAACCGTGTTTTCCAGTCCTGCTTTGCTGGGTATGGGAGATGCTCTGTGTTGAGATGAGAATGCTTTCATTTGCAATTTTTAGCATGGGGAAGTATTTAATTTTATGAGAAGGTTATGTGCTTTTGCAATGAGCTGTGAAAGTAACTCTGAAATGTCTCTAATAGGCCATTCCCCAACCTTAGGATCAGAACTGACAACACCTTGGCCCTGGTCCTCAGCTGCACTGCAGGCTCTTTGCACCATGCCAGCAGTGCAAGGTGACTCTAAAGCCAGTTTAATTGGCCATGGAGGGATGTGCTCAACATAAGGATTCTCCCTGGAGGCTGTACAGTGTGTGGCTGGGCCTTCCTTATACAACTGCCAAGCTGGCTAGTGCAGAAGCCTTTGGGAACATTGGCAGCCAGTCTAAATCCGATTAGACTTTGGACAGCTATGATTTATGTGAAAAGACTGGACCAATGAATACGCAGCCAGCCCACTCCTCAGCCATGTCTGTGGAGAAGTATTTGCAGTGTATTTGTGTGCTACACAGATTGGTTCACATTTTTATTGTATCTGCAATCTATGTTAAAGGCATGATAGTTTTAGTTAAAATTCTAGGAAAAATAATATAATTAATGTATTTCTAGGGTTTTTGTGCATAATTATAATTGTGATATAAATGTCCCAGTCTGTGAATTTAACTTCAAGTCTATTCATTCCTAGGGTTATATACAACCCAGTGTAGAAATCTTCTCATTTCACTGGAAAGGGTTAATAAGAGCTGAAGAACAAGGGATGTGCAGTTAATATATTTGCATGAAATTGTTAGGGGAATTGTGGGAAGCATTTTAATTTTATATTTTTTCATAAATTATTCATTTTTAAAGTAACATCACAAATTTGAACACAGCTAAAAGGTATCAGGCTTTACAGTGTATCACAGCTTTTTGCAGTCACAATGGAAAATGTGCCCTTTCAGATTCTTGTGTTTTCTTCAGCCATTTCTTCACTGAGAATAGAGTAAAGGGAAAAAAGATATTCAAGCTTTTATCTTTTCTTTCTTCTCCTCCTACCTAGAAAATTATGGCAGTGAGTGAGGTGGGTAATTCAGAATAGAAAGAATAGCTTTTGTTTACATTCTTTTATCTAGTTTTCGGAGCTCTTTTTATATTTCAAATTATTTTCTCTGATAGTTCGGAGTGTATATTTTACAGACTGCTCACACGACTTTTATTGATGATTCAATACCATTTGTTCTTCTGTGAGAAAGTAGTAATGTTTTTTTTGGTGTTTTTTTTGTGTGGTTTTTTTTTTCCTTGTTTTTGTGTTTTTTTTTTTTTTGTTTGTTTAGTTCTTTCTTTCTTACTACATTTTGGAAAATATTCATTAACATAAGGGAACTAGAATCACTTTGTGAGTCTTTATATTAGAAGTGTACAAAAAACAATAGGGCTATGTCCATGTGAAAAAGGCTGTATACATGCATTATATGTCCTGGGATTTGAATAGAGTATCAGAACTGAGTGGATTGTTAGCTACCCCACTACTGCGTGAAAATGGTGAGAATGGAATTGTAGGAGTGGCAATAGGATACAGAGCTTGCCACAGTTTCAGTTGCTTTTAATTTGGCCTGAGTTTGGACATTGGGTCACCGGAACATCTCATAACAACTGAATAGGTGGTATTGATCCACACTGTGGCAAGCAGATTAAATCCTTTGGATTGCCAAAATGCCTTCATAATAGGCAAATTGCATGTTTGTTTTAGCAGAAAGACAAGGAGGAAATGGACACAGAGATGGAGTTGCCCTAGGTTAGGTTTATCCAATGACTGAGGTATATTGGCGGATCAGTGTTAAAACACTGATCTCTGTGGCTATTTCCTTATGTTGGACCTATCCTCTCAAACATAGCTTTAAATTTCCTTTGCTACCCAAATAGTACTTCTGGTAGCAGAAGTTTATATTTATTTTAATATAGTACTTTTAATTAGATTATTTTAAAATATGTTTATATTTTATAACACATTTGTTATTGGAAAAAAGAAAACTGTTACATATTACGTGTTTATAAAACTAAAGCTATAACCTAGCTGGAATGTTTGCTAATAATCAAGTGACCAGCATTTTACATTCCTTCTCAAAGAAAGATGTGAAATACTCTTCCAACAAGGGATGCAAAGGCAGACATGAGGTGGATATTCAGGTTATATTTAAAGAAGCAAGTTCATAAAGAGGGGACTGAGAACAGTCTGCTTTATTTGCATAACATGATATCTAAAGTTTCAGACCAAAGTGATAGAGACCTTTGCTTTGTCATTTCATGAAGAACCCTTTCAAATACTTTGATTTGGAACTCTGTTTCAGCTATTTGTTTATGACTATATTTCACAATTTGAATGATGCAACAGGAGAGATCATTTTTGTGATTCTGGTACTACATCCTTTTGGTATCTCTGCTGTTGCTGTAGCTTTTTAAAGCACTCTCTTGTTCAGTATTTTTTTGTCATTTGTGTATGAGAACATAGCATATTACTAGAAATTTTTATGTGTTAAATAGCATATTTTGTTGATTTCTGTATATTGAATATATAGCCTACTTTACCATTTTATTTTGGTTTTGGCTTCTGCCAAAAATTGTTATTTAGGGGTTTTTGTCATGCATTTACCTCGTGCCTTCTTTGATGGTCCAATTCAGAATAAACATTTATCTCCAGGACATAAAATAAATGATAGTAGCAGTGGTAATTAGCATTATAAGAGGATAAAAAAAACCCAGTCTAGAGTTAAAGTGTACCATTGAAACAGCTTGGCTAACATTTTCCTCTAATCTCAAATGCTAATTGTGGCTTTGAATTGGAGGAAATAGTCCAGCAAAACAATGTAACATCACCTGAAATATATGACCCTGCAACATTTCACAGTGGGGGATGCAGCTATGCATGGCACGTAAAATTAAAGGTATGTCACATACTGGCATATCAGCTGTGTCATTTTACCCACGCTGTAGCATTGCAGACTTTGGGTGACATGCCACAGTGGAAAAGCCAGCATATGACAAGCTCTTCATTTTACCGAGTATGCCAGATGCTAGGAAATTTTGCAGTCTCCACTCATGTTTTGTATAATGAGTTTCCATGCCATTGTGCTCTCTCAAATAAGGTATTTTGAAACAACATGTAGGCAGAACAATGATTATCTCTACTTTAGGTATGCATCTAGAATAAAAAATGAAGAAATCCTCTTCCCCACTATCCTACCTCTACGTCTGTAAATCATTTGAATCTAGCCATTTATTTCAGGACCCTACATTTGCCAAGGAATATCAGAAATCTACATGATGTCCCAAGTGACAGATTTCGTATTTGGATCTCTGATTTAGATGAATAATGTGTAAAAGTTCATGAGGTGTGAAACTGCATATAGATAGTTCCTTGCTGGTTTATGCACATGAGGACATTAAGGTTTCTCCCAAGGTCAGTTGTATTTATGCTCGCCAAATACTCTCAGAAATGTTACTTGCCTTCAGACATAGAAAATGACTAAGCATTTTGTTAATATTAATTTACTATCCCCACTTTTGAACTCCCTACGTTGAAATACAAGGAATGAGGAGACATACTTTCTTAAAGATGTCATGATACATTGTTGTAATTTGAAAATAAGGACTGCTAGCTACTATGACAATATTCCCTATGCTTAAGAGCTGTAAACTAGATTTTATAATTAATTTTGTTCTAAGACTGGTTTACTAAATCACAATGGCCAAGGATATACTTATGCAATTTTTTACAGTTGTTTCAAAGGTACTTGTCCGTTCTTTATTTGGACCTATCCACATCATTACTGTAAATCATGTTTAGAACAAAACACATTTTATTTTGCTCTTCAAGACAATTAGTTGACCACATAAATTGGAAAGTGAAATTTTTCACTGAAATGCCTATATTGCAATTAACAGCACTGTCAGTCTTTGTAACTGTGGATGGTTGATAACTGTAGGCAAGTGCCATGACAGAGTTGTTTTTAAAGCACGCAGCTATATGCTAAAGAACTTACTGAATGGATTCCTTTAAATTGGTTTGGGTAAAAGTGTTGGCTTACACGAAGTGAAAGTTGACCAAAAGATGCAGAGAAAGTGTACTCATGAATAATATGAGGTAAAAGAAACTGTTGGAAGTGTCCAAGAACTCCTCATACCCTTAATTTAATTTTAACTTATTATATTATTATTACAATTAACTTTATAGTTCACAGGTTCAAATATATTCCAGAAACAGAAGCTTATTGACATTTGAAAAATTTTGAGCTTTTCGGTGCAAAATGATGCTTGTGATGGTGTTCTTTGTATCATAATAGCTTTCACATTGAAGTTTTAGATCCCTTGCTGGTGACTCATTGAAAGTATAAGGTTTAGTGTGAGAAATAAGGCTGTATGTCTGCCTTGATGCAAGAATGTTCATTTGTGGAAAAGGGTAGGATGAGTCATGTCTTCCTTTCCAGCAAAGCTGTGTAGGGTGTCTTTTCTCTGTATGGTATGTGCTGCACTGAATCTGAACATTACCAGAATTCTAAAATGATACTCTTAATCCTTAGTCAGCGTTCTTCTCTGTGACTGCTAATAAGTTGCAAAAGTAAATGTTGGTCTTTGCTGGGTTTCCATTTTCTTCACTGAGAAGCTGTTAATAACAACAAATGCTTCTGAAAATGTGTTAATGAATTTCTGACTATTATTATATTTTGGAGAAGAGAACTTGAGGATTAAATCAGTAGCTAGTGTAACATAAGAAATGTCCAAATGAGCTATTCTTCATGTCTTGTGTTGTCTTGAAGATAAGCTGCTGTAAACCATACTATACTGTACTGCACTGGAATTTCTGCAAGCATTTGCTTTCAAACCTACACTAAAATGAGTAGCCATCATTAGATGCAATTCTGCAAGAATGTTTACTTGGAAGTTTAAACACTGTTGATGATGTGATAATGGCTATTGGTGCAGTGTTTCATCTTCAGGATAAAACAAAAAAATAACAACTATGGTGGGTAGACAACCATTATTAATTTCTAGTGCTATTTGGATAGCCAGGGAATACTAAGTTGCCAAAGTACCTAATAGTTATAAGGTAAAATCGGTTTGAGAGAATTCTCCTCCAGATTTGGCATTTTGACATTATATTCATTGCCATGACAATGGTTATATGCAGTGGTTTTAAGTAAGATACATGTTGGGCACACTTAAAACCAGGAAGTTCTTCACATCTCACTGATCCTGATTTTTAAGATTTACCTATATATTTGAGTATATGTATAATATCTCCTTTTACTGCAACTATTTGCTTTAAACCATTTGATCTTCAATCATTCTGTCTTCAGGTATGCCTGCACCACTGGGGATACTGATACTTAGCTTTCCTTGGGGACTGTAAGGCTAAATTTATAAATACCTGGTGGGTCTGTTAAGCTCTTCATATTGTAGATAATATATTGCTGTGGTAGCTAAATCAAAAGGAAACAGAGGCAGTGAGGCACAGCAAAATAAATACAGGCTTGCAGAACTGTGTGTGTCAAGAGCACAAAACTCTAGATATGTAGAGCCTGGTCCAGATGATGGAAGATCATGTCACTAAGCTACATATTGCATATTCTTAAAAGAATTTTATAGTCAGGCATTGCTCTTACCTTATACTATCACTGTTTTGTTTACTTACTAATAAAAGATGTCTTATAAGACTTGCATGATTTCTGAAGCATTAGTGCTTGAAAATGTATGTAAGAAAACTAGGGATAGTAATATGAGTGTTGTTTATAACAATGTCAAACAACCTCATGTTCACTTTAGTGCTTACTACTCTTCTATGCTCACTTGCTTTCCCCTTACTCTCTATATGGTATGGGTGGTTTAAGGAGAAGTATTGAAGAACTTCCTTTTTCACTGAAACAACAGAAGATGTTGCCCAACTGCAGTCTGTAGTCCAGCCTAAGTAAAGGATCAGATCTTGAGAAATGCTTTACGTTCATAATAGCTCTGCCTTCAGCACCTTCTCAGGGAAACAGCTGTTTGCATTACCTTCAGACATTCTTTGGCATCTTCTCTCAGCATGTTTTAGAATAAGATTCTAATCTACTGATGAAAGGTACTTGCATCATTATCCTGAAATATAATGTTTACTGAATTTAAAGCCACAGTGTGTTAAAAATTTGGTCTAGATAATTTTGGTCATAAAGCTGTAATATATTTTACATAAT
The DNA here is from genome assembly GCA_025345505.1 of Todiramphus chloris collaris. NCBI lineage: Eukaryota > Metazoa > Chordata > Aves > Coraciiformes > Alcedinidae > Todiramphus > Todiramphus chloris. Next base: position 15,619,527 of record JANVCC010000038.1, on the reverse strand, counting down.
TTTAATACCTAAACATACAGAACTCCTATCTGTCATGTAGTTTTATTAGTTATTCAGGCTGATGTTAATGCCTTTTTTGTAGATGGTGGTGAAAAAGTACTGGATTATATCTTATAATTATGTTCCCAAGATACTGATTAATTTAAAATAAATTAGGATGAACACTTTGAAATGCTTTCATGCATGGAGAATTCCACAAAAATTTCAAATATTAAGCAAAGTAGCTAATTCCTTCCATGTAAACATAGTAATTGGAAAACATATGTAGTGTTGCAACTATTGACATATTTACAATTATTTTAATATGAACTACCGTAGTTGAATTAAAAATAGTAGGAGGTGGGGGTGGTCAGCATTGGTTTGCACACTATTACGTTTTTCTAACTGTTTTTTTCCTAAAAGCTCTTCACTATGGTATTGATCAGAGGTCAGGGTAAAGTATGACCCATGTTCAGCTTTTGATGCTCTTGGTGATTTCGTGAGGGTGCCACGCCAGTAACCTTAAGCAGAAGATGGATTCTTTTTTGGGTGTGGTGTCTAGGGGGGATTTTTTGTGTTTTGAGGGTTTTTGTGTGTGTGTGGTTTGGTGTTTTTTTTTTGTTTTTTTTTTTTTTGTGTGTGTGTTTGCATTTGCTAAGCACAAAGATACTATGTTTCTAGTCAGGAGAATAAAAATGTAAATGGATTGTTCCCTGACATTTTTCCCATCCTTTTGTGAGTTTACTGGAGGGGAGAAATGTTGGCTAGAGTTTTAACAAGTATTTAGGTATGTAAGTTGGAATGTTGCTGACTACCCAAGGACTTTGCTTCCAGCTTACAAGACACGTTTTAGTGCCAACTGTAATTAAGGTTTGCAAATCAGGCTGCAAGACTAAGGACCACAAGGTTCAAATAAGAAGGAAAATGTTTATAATACTAAATTTATTCTTAAAACTCTTGATTCATTACTTAATTATTTAATAATATATAACAAAATAAGTATCAGGTTTGTCCCTTTGAAAATGAACAAAAGGAAACGTCTTCAAATTCCTGCAGAAGTTAAACCACATTTCTTTGGATTACCAAATACATATATGTTGTTGTTTAGGGCATAATACCTGAAGTCATGTAATAGAGTTGCTATTGCTGAGGGTTTAGGCGTTATATGCTAACCACAGAGCATTTAAAACTGTATCAGAATTTTTGCAAGAAAGAATAAATGATTGCTTCACTTGCTTAGCCATCTGAATAGGATTTCAGTTATATATTTCCTCTTATAGTGGTAAATTTTTTCTCTTGTGCCTTTTTAACTCAGTCAAATTATACACGAGTGAGCTTTGCATGTCTAATGAAGATTAGCTCAAAAGATTAGGAACAAAGCATTTTTGAAGAACTAACATGCACTTCAGATATGAGTGCAGAAACTGTTGCTTAGCCACAAATGGTTTCTGTCAGATTCAGCTTTTATCTTGGATGTTCCTGAAGGAATCTGGATTAACATAATGAGAATGTTCATGAACCATCTCATTATAATTTTAGAAATTTCAGTGCTGAATAATACACTAGGCTCTATTATCAAGCTTTATGACTGAGCCGTTCTGTTTAATAAAATATATTTGCCACATATAGTTTTGTTTGCATTCACTTTCCTGTATGTCAGCTATTTTTTAGTCTAGACTTTGAAAGAAGGAGATAAAATACCAATAAAATTCAGCACACCATTATCCAAAATATCAGACAAATAAATGTTCCCTATATTTTCTATTGCCCTTTGTACTGGACATAACTAAGAGGATGTTCGTTATATATTGCTGTGAATTCCAAGTAATTGCAATTAATTCCAAATTAACCCAGATCTGAAAAGATATATAATCCTTTATCTGGGTTTTATGGTAGGATGAGGCATTGCATGTCACTTCTAAAACAAATTTGACAATTAAGAGAAATGAATCATAAAGGAGTAAGCATAATATGCTTTATATGCTGCATTAGTCTTGGATGAAATTTTTTGGTGAATTTTTTTTTAAATATAAAATATTTGCAGTAGTACCAAATAATTTGCAAATAGTTTTTTTCTTAAACAGGGTTTTCTTCTTTCCCTCATCACAAAGACAGAAAAAATGTGATTTAGTGGAAGAACTGATGATGAAGAGGGTTTTCTGCTTCACAAAAATTATTGACAGCTTTTATTGCAGTTTTATATCACTACATGAGTCTAGCTTTTTTTTTTTTTTTTTCCTCTTGCCTCTGTTCCAGCTTTTAAGCTGTTTTCTTTCATGTAGTGTATGATTCTGCTACTCTTCTGTTTAAGATGGAGAGTTCTTTACCGGGGAAGAAGGGTTGCCATCAGAGATGACACCACAATTTCTTTAAATGCTTCTGCCAATAATATAAAAAATATTCTGTATCCTGAAATACTTATATTTGAGCTACAGTGATGTGAACATGATTAGATGATTCAGTGGAAGTGCATGTTTCTGTGAAGACATTCTTTATTGCCTGGTTTTCTTTTGTTTTTGTTGTATACTTTTTTTTAATTTCTTACCATAATATTTATTTTTCAAATTACTAAACCTGTATATTTCAAGGCATATAGAAAAAAATAATAAAATATCCATATGGTTGATGCTGGAAGAAAAGCCAAATTTGAAAATACGTCCTTATGATATTGATAGTATATGTAGACTGAAATTTCAAATTTCTCTAGACATTTTATTATCTGACAAGAATGTTGAGTAGATTTCTGTGAATATTGAGATAAATGTTCATTCTGAAAGTCTGAACTCAGATTCCAAGTCCATAGATTGGTGCCTAAATATAACTGGCATGTACTCAGATGACCAAGTGTTTAAATCCAGATGTTCTGTAAGTGCCCTTTTTTTGAATATTTATGAACCTCTGAGATGTAAACTGAGATAAATGGAATAAATGTCACTTTGAGTTAACACAGAAGTAGACCTGGACAGGAGTTATCTCATAAAACACTGGTTTGTGGGAAAATGCTACGTAAGTCTAAATGTTTAATGAAAACTTTTGCTCTAGTCCATTTTCCTTTGGTCAGTCAGATTTGTCACAGAAGTGGAGACGAAGCATATCCAAGACTGTTCCTCATTTCTATGTTCCCACCATTTCACTCGAACCAGCACTGATGATCACGTGGCCACTGGGGAAGCATTTGTGAAAAAGGCAAGTCAATCTGGCATGTTGCAGGGTCCTATAGTATCTAGTGTTGCACTAGGTAAGGAGATAGGAGTTGTGTGGTGGTGAATAGTAGTGAGGGCTGGCCTTGTCCTTTTGACTGTAATCTAAGAGTGAAATGATATTTTAGACACCATAATTATTGCTTCAATATTATTATAGTTATTGTGCAAAGAGTTAAAATATTAATTGTTGTGGTTCCATATTTTAGTAACAGAACATTAAACACCGTAATACTGTAGTAGTTTGTATCCATCTGTTTGCATCTAGACTCTTTCCTAGTTTGTTTGTTTTGGTTTTTTTTACCAAGATTTTGGAATCAAAGAAAAGATGATATGCAGAAAATCCTTTCTGAATTTTGAGTTTAATTGCTCTTGAGAGAAAACTTGGAGAGGTTAGTGAAGGTTCTGAGAATATTCACAGAGTAGTGACCATTAAAAAGATGACAGCTGATGTGGCAGTGATATCTTTTTATGGAAAAATTTTCTCTGCTTATCTGATCATTACAGAACTCACAGTAAGTTTCTAAGCCACAACTCAAGGAGGTTTTAGAAACTGATGACCCAGGATTAGGACCAGATTATGAATGCATTACTCCTGTTATTGGCTGTTTAGTCCTTTTGTCTTCAATGCTTATGTTGTTCAATGTGTAACTGCACAGAAATGGAAAAAGTTGTTATTGCTTTAGTCTTTAACAGTTGTTTCTTCAGCAATTTGTGTGAGCTGGGAGGATACTAATTTAGTGCATCTTTTGGGCATATATAGGTAGCACTATGTAAGTTTGGGAGGTTATAGGAAAATAGAAACAATTAAAGAAGAGACTTTAAAATATTTTGAGTGCAACACATGGAGATTCCTCCCCTTTCTTTTCCCCAAAAATATATTTTCCTGTACTAGTTTTGAAGTACTTGAATGCTTATTCTGTTAATCATCTCTTCAGCATTTGGCTGCATTTTTCTCCTCACGGTTGTGAAACAGAGACATATACTGAAATCTTGCCAAACAGCATAGGGAAGTTGTTAGAAAATGGAGGTTCTTTACATAAGTGACATATGTAGATGAATATATAGTTAATTATAATTGTATGAGAGGCAATTTCCTTTTTGTGGGTGCATCCTACAAATATATTGCAACCTACAATATATTATTCATGTTTCTTTGCCTTTTCAGTAGTTAACCTATTATTGTAATTATCACTCCTCTTGTGGCAAGCTTTTTTTGATCAGAAATAATTGCTCTTAAAATAATGCACTACCCTAAAATATTCAGATCATCTAAGATGAATTCTTTTGTGGTGATGAAACCTGATACACCTTGCTGAAAATTTGTGGATGCAGCATTTTATACACTAGGGAAAAAGAAGCTGATGCATGAGAAAAGGAGTGGTGAGTCAGGAGAGGGAGAGATTAGTGACCTTTTCCTTTTTTGTTCTTTATGTTCATCTTATGCTCGTGATACATAGTCATCATTTGCAGAGCTGATAATATACTCAGCTAATTAATTCAGTATAATCTATAAATACTTTCTGAAGTAAATAAACAGCATTAGATTATTTTTTAAATAATTGGGATGTAAGACCTGTAACAATAACTGTATACATGTTATCAACGAATAATATAATTTATGTGACAAATAAGTCACATAAACATTATTCTTAGGGTCTGTCAATCAGTTATCCCAGAGTTTTCAGCCAAAACATTGTCTGATATGCTTTGACATAAGAGTTTATGTATTATCTGATTGCTAAGAACAAAACCTAGAGTGAATGCAAGGTGTGCCCTACATTTTCTGCTCAAATTTCTTTGTAATGGTAAAATTTTATGCCCTGAAGCGTAAGTTAGAGTAATTATGACATCCCAGAATGGATTTAGAGGCGTAAAAGCAAATCTAGTCAAATTAATTGTAACAAGGGACTGAGGACTGTATACCACTTTCTTTTGTGTTAATGGCTTCAGAAACTGGTATGTGTGAATCTTAGCCCTAGCTTGAGAGGTCAACTTTGCAATATTCCCACCATCATTTGCAAAGCCTGGAGTATTTGTGACAACAGAAATAGTTTACATGGAAAAATATTAAAAAATATTTTTAGCTGTACAGAGTGATATCTTTATGCAAGATGAAAAATTCTCATAAGTGAGGTGTCATCCAAGCTTCCTTTTGCATTTCTAAAGCTTCAGACAAAGGAAAGACTGACAGAACTCACAGTAGGTGTAGCCTCCAGAAATATTCTGTAATATTGTTTTTTCAACTGTTTGCCCTGTGGGAGTAGATGTTATCTAAGTCCCTCATTTACTAATGGAATGTTGTCTCAGAGTGTGTCAAAATCCTTAGGTAAATGAAGACTGATCACAATGACAACTGTCTCATATCCAACAAGTCAGTTTACCTACAGTGGAGGAAGTTTTTTTCAAGTTTCTCTGAGAATATCAGCCGATAACAAGTTCTGATTGAAGTTCCTGTTGCACCTAGTCTTATTTTTAAGAACTGTGCAGAACACTTCCTATGTGTCTTACCACAGTAGCTCCTAGTCTGTTGGCCTGCAGACACAAGTGTTATATAAAAATGTAAGTAATGAATGCAAGTAGTGAAAATGTCTCTCTGATTTGCCTTTATATTGATTGTTCAAGATCAAACATCTCAATGAAAATTGCAAAGTGACAGATTTATTTTTTTTTTTAATTCTTCTGTGTGATGACTAAAATATTGCAACAATTTATTTAGTTTCAGAGAATGAAATCCCTGATAGTTTCAGTGGTACTTGCCTTGGTAAATCTTGCATATTCAACATAAGGAATAATGGAGAAGGTATTTGGTATGAGCAAATCAATCTGTAGGAAAAAATGCAAGCTTTTTGAAGTATCAGACAGCTCAAGATAAATTCATGAAGCTTTTCATCTCTCTATGTTTTATAAGGAATCCAGAGTGGTAGATTTTTTATAGTGTGCATTAAATGAATTCTTAGCCTTAGTGCAATTCAGGATTGTTATTCAAAATATTGTTAATAAAACCTCTGTCCCTGTGTAACTGTAAATAGTTTGGTTGTGGAATGTTTTGAAATATCATCTGATGCTTGCTATATCGTCTTGCTGCATTGTTTAACGATTGTGACAGAACTCCTGTCTTCACTCATGCTTCTGGTCTCTGTGAAACTAGTTTGTATCCAAATTCATCATCAAAATATGTCTGTTCTGTGTCTCTCATTGACCTAATCAACCTGACTGATTTTGATCATGGAAGGCAGGTTATTTCTTCTTAAACTCTGTGAATATCCTTTTTTTTTTTTTCTTCTAGAAATGTAGCTACTTGTTACTAGCTTTGCTTTAAATGGATATATGAGTATAGTTCAGACATATGGCCCCTGGATGTTTTGACTTATTTTAAAATCAAATGGATTTCCAAAATGGAATTGCTTCTCATTCAGACACATCTTCCAGCATAAAAGGTGCAATAACAAGGTGAGAAAGAGCAAACGTGGATAGAAGGTTTGAGGTACTCTGTCTCTTGCTTAGGAACAAAAAGTAAAAGGAATGAAATAAAAGTAATTATATACGTTGTCTCAGGACAAGGAATTCACCCATTCAGACTCATCTACAGTACTATTTTTTCAGTGTGTGAAAAGTGCATGGAGGCCTATTCCTATGAAGTACACTTGTTTTTACTATGTGCTAGTGAAAAGGCAGGTAATAGGAAGAGAAGAAAGTTTGGAACAATTAAATGAACTGCAGCCCCTTGTTCTCTTATCCATTAAGGAAAGAGCATTACAGGAAACAGCTATGGTGGATAATAACTCTGGAAAACTGAAAAGAGAGCTGACATTAGTGATAATGCACTTTCTGCCTCTGGAAGCTAATATGTCTGCAAAGCAAACAATTTGAAATACACTCAAAAGCTGAGAATAAATACTGAAAGTGAAAATGCTGGATAGTAGACTGAAAGAAAATACAAGTTTGAAATGCAGTGATTGACAGTAGGGAAGGACATTAATTGGTACATAAGTGCTACTGGGATTTACATATAATGTTAAGAAGTTTGTGAAAAGCAAATAAATGTATCTCATATGTCAAAATCATTGGAAACATCTTACAGAAGAAACCAACATAGCTATTGATTCCCAAAATGCCTCAAAGTTGAGAGTATTGGAAATTGAATTGGAACGTGATTCTGTATGCTGGGGTTTGGCTTGCATTCTGGTTTATGGTCACTCCTAAGCTTACGTATATAAGTTAGGTTACAGTTCTGACATTAGCTTATGTAGAATTAGAGTTACAAGTGATGAATGACAGAATGGCTGCATGCAAATGACCAAAATGTGACACTTGAATGGTCTGCTGAAGGAATGCAGGTTCAGCTGATTATACTTATGTTTTGATCATGCGGATTAGATTATTTTATCCTTCAATTTATTTTTTTTTTTGAGGGGTATGGACTTTTTATTTTATAGTGATTAATACACCAGGAATATCAAGATGACTGAAACAAACCTTAGAAAATAAAACATAGAATCATAGAATTGTCAGGGTTAGATGGGACCTTAAAAATCATCTAGTTCCAAGCCCCCCTGCCATGGGCAGGGCTATCTGCCAGTAGAGCAGGTTACTCAGAGCCCTATCCAGCCTGGTCTTAAAAACTTCCAAGGATGGGGCTCCCACCACCTCTCTGGGCAACCTGTTCCAGTGTCTCACCACCCTCATGGGGAAGAAATTCTTCCTAATGTCCAACCTGAATCGACCTCTCTCTAGCTTTAACCCATTCCCTCTAGTCCTATCACTGCCCAAAAGCCTAAAAAGTCCCTCCCCAGCTTTCTTGTAGCCCCCTTCAGATACTGGAAGGCCACAATAAGGTCTCCCCGTAACCTTCTTTTTTCTAGACTGAACAACCCCAACTTTCTCAGTCTGTCCCCACAGGAGAGGTGCTCCAGCCCTCTGATCATCCTCGTGGCCCTTGTCTGGACATGTTCCAGCACATCCATATCCTTCCTGTAACAGGGACTCCAGAACTGGATGCAGTACTGCAGGTGAGGCCTCATGAGAGTGGAGTAGAGGGGGAGAATCACTTCCCTCGTCCTGCTGGCCATGCTTCTCTTGATACAGCCCTGGATACGATTGGCCCTCTGGGCTGCAAGAGCACACTGATGGCTCATGTTGAGCTTCTCATCCACCACACAGATACGTCAAAGAATTATTTTTGCTTAATAGTTGCATCCTCTAATTAATTTTAAGTCTAGCTTAAAAACAATTCATGTTGATGCTCTCTGTGTGGTAATTTATTCATATTGACTTCACAATTTTTCAAAAGACTCCAAATGGAGAAAGGGAATTATCACAATGTGGCCTCTATTCTATATTATATCTCAAGCCTCCATAAGACTATATTGTTTATATAGCATTTGTGGACTTCCAAATTCCTGGGGATGCTGTAGCTAGACATAAGTGTGTGTGTGTATTTATATGCACCTGTATACTTGTGCACGGTGAGATGTCCAAGGCAGCATCTGAAATATGTCTAAGTTATTAGATCTTTCAAACGGTATAGCTACTTTATTCTGACTAGCTTGATTTATTTAGGAAAAAAACCTAATAAATTTGTCATATCAATGAAGGCATTTTCCTTTTAAGTGGGTGGTTTGTATCCATAGGGAAATACATGAAGTTGCCAGGGTAACCATAAATTTTATCAAAGTCCTAGAATGAATGTCTACAATTCGGTAAATACATGCCTCTGTATGGGGTGAAATGATCCTGACTCTGGCCATTTTGACAAAGTCCAGGATAAATGGCTTCCCATGGAAGCCTGTAACTCAATATATACTGACTAGCTCACAGGATCTCTTGTCAGACAGGTGAAGGTGTTACTGGGAAAGTGCTTTAACATAGTTATTTGATGCAGTTTGCCTGGATTTACTTTCCCCCAACTAATCTAATTTGCTCCTACTTCATTCTACTGCAGCCAGGACAAATGTGGTCATTTTTTCAATGTAGAGCAACCCCAAGAACTGCCATGGTGCTTTGCAAAGATGCAGTCTTGCCACGATGAGCACTTCGCGATTTCTCTTGCAAGCTTGTATTACACACATAGAAACTACTTTTGTGTATTGTAGTATTCTGTTGCTTCCAGGCAAAAAGACAATACTAAAGGTACCTAGGTGGTGAATATTGAAAGGCATATACTGTGAACCTTAAATGTGTCTTGTAGTGGTAGTAGTAGGTAAGTTTCACAACTCTCCTTGACTGGGAGTTAATGGGAAAGCTGTCGCTATACAAATGTGTTTGTGAATTCAGGGACTGTTACCAATAAACATAAGCTCAACTACTGCAGTAGATCTTACTATAAAACTTAGTTATCCAAAGAATAGGCACAAGTGATGTTCTTCAGGGCTCAGTATGGGGACCACTTCCATTTAACATCTTTATCAATGATCTTGAGGGGATAGAAAGCATCCTAAGTAAGCTTGCAGATGGCACCAAGTTGGGTCGGAGTGTTGATGTGCTCGAGTGTAGGGAGGCACTACAGAAGGTCTAGGACAGACTGGATTGATGGGCTGAGGTTGATTGTATGAGCTTCAACAAGGCCAAGTGCTGGGTCCTGCACTTGGGCTACAACAACCCCATGTGACACTGCAGGCTCCGGGAAGAGCAGCTGGAAAGCTGCCCAGGAGAAAGGGACCTGAGGGGAGTGATCAACAAGTGGCTGAATATGACCCAGCTGTATGCCCAGGTGACCAAGAAAGCCAAGGGCATCCTGGCCTGTGTTAGAAATAGTGTGGCAAGCAGGACCAGGGAGGTTATAGTCCCTCTGTACTCAGTACTGGTGAGGCCACACCTTGAGTACTGTGTTCAGCTTCAGACACCTCAATACAAGAAAGACATTGAGGTGCTGGAGTGGGTCCAGGGAAGAGCAACTAAGCTGGTGAAGGGCCTGGAGAACAAGTCTTATGAGGAGCAGCTGAGTGAACTGGAACTATTTAGTCTGAAGAAAAGGAGTCTTAGGGGAGACCTTATCTGTCTCTACAACTACCTGAAAGGATGTTGTAGAGAAGTAGGTGCTGGTCTCTTTTCACAAGTACCTAGTGACAGAACAAGAGGGAATGGCCTCAAGTGGCTCCAAGGGACGTTTAAACTGAACATTCAGAAAAAATTTTTCACTGCCCACAGAGACAATTAAATCGTAATCCCTGGATGTGTTTAAAAGCTGTATAGATGTGGTGCTTGGGGACATAGTGGTTCTTAGTGGTGGACTTGGTAGAGTAGGCTGAATGGTTGGACTCAATGATCTTAAAGGTCTTTTCCAACTAAAATGATTTTATGATCTCCCAGAGTTAAAATTATTTTGTTTCCCAAAACCATATAAAGGTTAGCCTTGTAACATTTACATATCAATGTATGCAGTCAGACAGTGGGCAAAACTGCACTCACACTTTTAGTCTGAAGAACATAGACCTAGCAATTTTAAAGTTAAATGTTATGAGACATCATCACAAAAAAATGTTCCATAGTAGCTCAAATTCAGGTTAAGAAAAGTCATATTTAATATGTTACAAACATTTGCTTTTTTTATGTGTGCTTTTAACACTAAATATTGTTGCAGGGCCATTGCCTAAATATTCATAGCTTTATGCTAATGAGTGCATATGAGTGTCTGCATTCTCACAACATTTACCTGTCATACAATAATATTGCAAGTTGGAGCTATGGACTTAAGCTCACTTTTTTTTATGGTATCAGTTAATGTTAAAAAATGTGATTAGACTCAAATAAGGTAGAATTCAAGGATCTAGGCAAAGTTAAGTATTTTATTTTAGTGGAAAGTTTAGATGTCTCTCAAGTTGAAATTAATTCTGTTTAAGACAGCAACTTATGTCTAATTCTCTTCAAATATCTTCTGCACAGGTTAGAAACTAATTTACTGTTTGTTTCAAACTTAAAACAGCACTGGAACTCTTTCCTTTGTTCTTTTCCTTACTGTTTTTTCTTCTTTCTTTTGAGGGATGATAATCTTTTTGGCTACTGCTAAGCAATGAATGACACTCATAAAGTTTGGTCAATGAAATAGAACAAGGTCAATTTGAATAAGGAATATCTTTCTTACGCTAGTCAAAATGCTCAGGGACAGAGGAGAAAAAGGGGAAAGGAGAGAGAGGCTGGGTGTTGGAATGACTTCAGATACTTTGTTTTCAGGGGAAGTTCAATAGCACTGTAAGTCTAAAATTAGAAATGTGTGCTATATAGAGAAATTAGCAGTAAAGAAGGTAGGCAATCTTTCTGAGACATCCAACAAAACTATAACAAATGTTATTTGCCAAGGTCAAATGTCTTGATTTAATGCTACTGAAAATATCTCTAAAATACTTTAGTGAAGTTGTGTGCAAATCTGAAATCACTTCGGTCCTATAGTGAAGGTTTTACAATGAAATAGAAGGTGATAAATCAGTAGGAGAAAGCATATCACAATGAATATCTATAGATCCTAGTGATGGCTTTTTATGGCTAGAACATTTAGTAAGTACTAGAAGGGCTTGATAAAAAGGAACCTTGTCAATAAATGTTCTCAGTTTCCAAGCTGGTTTTGCATGATTAGCTCCAATGCTATTACTTTCCAATGATTTCAAATGTTTTGGTCTGAACATGAAATACACTGATGCAGCACTTAACTGAATTCTGTCACAAGTGTTCATGCATTTAAATGCAGGATTTTACTAAAGAGCTTCCACATGTATTCATTCCTGGGTCAGACATTCTCTTGTTCTCTTTGTGCTTCTATGAAAGTTTAATGCTGTTTGTTACATGTATGTTTTAGCATAAACCAAACATGAAATAACAAGTGTTTTGTACTGTCATAGGATCTTGTTCCCAAGAAACCTTATAATAATATATTCATATCAGCATAAAGGTATGTCTATCCTGAGCAGTGGAGTATAGGGCAGGGAGGCCCAAACAGGCCGATAACTCCTCACAGAGCAGGACAGAGTCAAAGTTTAGCTTCCACTGTTAAGGTAAATCTGAGCTCTTTAACAAGACCAGTTAACTTGAAGGATGTCAGTATAGCTGTGCTGCTTGAAAGACCTGGGAGAGAATATCTTAGATGGTACTTTTGATTGTGAGTTGTTTCTTTGCCTGTCTGGCACTGTGGATCAGTCCCATAGGGTTACTCTTGGTATGTGTTGAATATGTGTGTGTCTCTTGAACAGTCCAGTGATTAAAGCACAGTTATTATGTAAATAGATGCTGATCTGTATTTTGCCTAATCTGATGACAAGAACTTGAAATGAGGTCTTGACACCACAGTGCAGAAATGATAGATGGCAGTGTATGCGTTTTCTTTCAGGATTTTAGTTAGAAGTGTGAAAACAGAAAAGTGAAATGAGTGTAAAAAGTACTTCTAGTATATATTTAACAAACATTACCAGTTCTTCTCTACCACTCATCTGGAGTACTTTTGGCATATCTTAGCTTCAGAGACTAGAGTTTGTAGAAATTATGAAATGAAAGCTGAAATGACTTACATCTGCTTGACCCCTTTCCCATATATGTTATCGTTTATTTCTCAAGGAGTTAGTTTTTGGATTCAAATAGAAATACCCTTGCATGTATGCCTGGACAGATGCAGAGGGCAAGCTGGTAAGCAAAATAGAATTAAAACTCATTAAAAAAGAATAAAGGATTTCCAGGTTTTTTTTCAACAACCACAAAAAAAAGGATTTGCTGGAGAGGAGGAGTAGAAGAAACATGGGACATTTGCTTCTTCGTTAACTTCTGTCTCTGCCTTCTCTCTATGGTACTGTAGGTTTCTAACACTACAGTCTGTTACCTCCTGAGCAACCAAACACTACATAACCTTGTGTGAGAAAATGAGAGTGCCCTAGTGTAGTGCATGCATCGCTTTCATCTGTCTTAGATCAATCCCTCACTCATTTTGGTGTGTGTGTCTGTCTCTGCCTTGGTCAAATCTTTTATTGGTGTTTGTATCAAAGTACCTGAATATATCATAATATTTTAAACAAGTATTTTCCGAGGATAGGTTTAAATTACAACCACTGATATTGTAGGTCTCTGTCATTGTATGACATGAAATGGGTGAGTCTAACTGTGATTTAATCAGATAATTACCTTCCCAATGTATCAGTTTGCACAGAGGTAGTTCCCATCTGTGCATCTTTTCTGTTTGCCTTGAGGAATTTAGCAGGAAACCTAGTACACGTTCAGACAGTACTAGAGATGAACACATTAGTGATTTCTAGTCTGGTCGCATCATAAATAATACTGTGAATACTTGTTCCAATATTCAGTAAAGGCATTTAGGAAAAGTACACAAAACTATGTTGAGTTGAGTTGATTTGGGATAACTGAAGTTCTATTAAACCTGCATGTTTGTAGTTCCTTCTTATTCTAAAATTTTGCCGTAGCTATAACCATGCATGTAGTAGAGGGAGATTTCTAAAACTATCTGGCGTACAATAATGAACGCTAATTTTTCTTTGCATTGAATAGCCCTTTCCTATCCTGGATCTTATAGATGTAAATTAATTTCATCTCTTATCTCTGTGTCTTGCGGCACATGCAGAAGCCATAAACTGAAACACCAAAAGCAGAATTAAAGGATTGGACAAACACCTTGTTTATAAAAAAAAAAAAAGAGGCAGAACCAAAGAGCAGAACACTGAAAGTCTGAGTACCTTTGAAAGGTGAGAATGTGAACTCTGAATTTATAATTTGTTTTCAGTAGCTTTATTTGCAAAACTATTGTTTTTGTCAAACACATTAGCAGTTGTTCCATGAGTTGTGCAAAGAGGAAAGTAAGTCAAAGGTGGTGAAGTTTGTAACAAATGTTTCTTATGCTTTTAAGCACTCAGCCAGCTAAACGGCTGAAGTGTCCCTACCTGAATATCTTGGGAGAAACAGGAAAGCCGCTGTTACCTCAGATTCCTTTGTGTCTTTCACCTCCTGCTCCAGATACAAAACTCATTCCTGTGTTTCCAATACTATGTACTTTTTACCAGTATGATGTGGCTTCACACTTTAACAAGACACTGTTTTACAATTTTTCTTGTGAATATCTTGATTAATGAGGAATTTGCAAGGGTATGAAATTCCAGCAATGCCAAAGGTGTTTTTTTCAATTTCTGAAGGCTGATTAAGCTCTTAGAAAGTAACTTCTTTAATTGCATTAAAAAAAAAAAAAAAGAAAAATTACCATTACCTCAAATACATGTTACAATTATTTGTGTCATATATGGTAAATATTTTAATGCTTAATAAAAAATAGATGATGTAAATTAATGTGTGAAGAAGGCTAGACAGCACTAGGCAGACAGCAAGGCAGCTGCTAGAACAAGTAGTCCTGTATTCAAATAGAAACTGGATTGAACCTCTTCATTGTATAGGGAAAACAATTTTTTTGAGCCAGAACCTTGCAAAAAGTCTCATTTATATATGTCCAATAAATGAATGCTATCTTTGCACATTCATTTTTAATATTCAAACTGAAGTGGAAGCACTTCAGTGTGGATTTAGGTCTTGCTGTAAAGTCCACGGCAAAATTGTTGAAAAAAAACCCCAAAGAATCTGTAGAGGAAGTATGTTGTCCTAAAATTAGACATCCAGAGATATATTACATTTCTGGTTGATTGGATTTTCATGAATGAAAATTCCACTATCCTTTTTTATTGTTTTCATGTTGAATTGTTTGCAGTATTTTTAAATTTCTTAATTGTCATACTTCAGCTTTGGTAAAAAGTTCTGAGCTGACCGTTGCCTGTGGATTCAGAAGGCCTTTATTTTATCCTTCCAGCAGATAATGCAGAACCAATACTCATGAGAGTTTCCTATAAATTGTTTTTTTTTATAATGTCTCAGCCTGGAGAAACACTGAGTTGGCATTAGAGTTTAGATTATTCGTCTACTGAGAATACAAAGATAGCAATAGTGGTTTTGATGGGGAAAAAAATGGGACTTGGATTAGGATAAACAAGCAGTCCAAATTGCTCTGTAGCTTCAGCTAAGGCTTTTCTGTACAGGACTGTCTGCTTATGTGGATTCCAAGGATGAGGTTTCAGACTACATATCCATGTAAATTCACTAACCCACTCTACCTGCTTAGTTTGCCCCCTGGAATTATTTTTCTGGATGTATTTTAAGTGATGTGAAATTAAAAAATTACTAAAGAGTTCTTTGTTCCAGCATTTTTTATGATTTTTTTTTTTTTCCCCCTTCCCTCTGGGTCTTACCAAGGATGAGGCTGTAAATAATATTATATACTCATTTTAAGATGGCCATTACTCCTATGACAGTTGACATAATTTTGAATTTTATTTGGTTGGTTGAGGGAATGAAAGAACAAGGAAGCACAGCAAAGAATCTCAGGCTTGAATAACTCTAAATCTCTCTTGGGGATGTCAGCTGAAATAGTCAAGGATATAACAGAATTATAGAGTGGTTTGATTTGGAAGGGACCATTAAAGATCATCTATTCTAGTGCCCCTGATATAGGCAGGGGCATGTTTCTGTACATCAGGTTGTCAGAGGCAAATACTTGATGTTTAAGGTTTAGCTTTAATGATTCTGGTAGTTGCATTTGGGAATCCGAGCCTTGAATTATTTAGGGTCATAGCAGTGGCTTTGTTTAGGTGCTTGTTCTCTGACTTTCCTCATAGGCATATATCTTGCTAGATCTAAAGAAACTAGTTAGCCCCTGCATTTCTTTTAGAGTAAGCCTCAGAACAAAATAAAAACATTTATGCTGTAAGGAGACCAACATTCACTAGCACAATAAGGAAAGCTTGTTTTAATGCAGTAATACTAAGAATAGAATTATGGAAGACTTAGGGTAACATCCTCTGTAAGATTGTACTTCGGTATAATTTGCAAAGTTGCTTAAATTGCACATGTTGCACACTGAGGTTTTTTTATTCAAGTCAGGAGATCTGAAGACTGCTGACATATTAGGGTAGGTGTATGGGGTGTTTAGACATGGTGTTCAGTGTTGGCATACAGCAATAATGGCTTCAGATATTTTCATTAGAACACCTACAACTGAAAAATAATTTTTAATTTACATGGTTTATTTGGCTCCAAATTACATCTATTATGCATTTTTAGCACATCCTATTATTAGCAGCACATGTTGAGATAATCCACATTCTTGAGCTCAGATTACTCATGTTCAGTATAGTAATGCCTAGGGACCAAACAAATCAGTGATAATGGTAGAGATAATCTATTCTGATATTTTATCACACATAATAGTTATGTGTCTTTGCCCGCAAAGCACCTCAGCTGGCTCTTCTGCTAAAGACTTTTTCCTTCTGTCTGTAAAGAAATTGGAATCCTCTAATTCTTCAGAACAGTCAAATTGCATCTTTTCAGCAAAGTAAAATAAATCACAATTGCAAACAAAGTCTTCACCTAAAGAAAACATCGTAATAGGCATTTTTATCAATAAAAATTCTTCATTGTTGTAGATAGTGGATCCAGTAATTCCTGAAGGTTAAGGGGTTATTTCTAAAGTATTGACAATATACCATGTTTATTAATAAGGAGAAACTTAAGTCCGCCTTACAGGATGAGTTGCAATGATGAAATATGTAGAAAAATTAAAACTAGTAAATATTTTCAAGAAATTCTCTGTAGTTGCTTTAAAAAACACCACCACACACATGTGGACCTCATTATCTTCCCCAGCTGGAACCAATCAATGCATTCCATGTAGGTGCTTTAGAAACAAGAGCCCAGGTGATAAGAGATGATGTTACTTGTGGAGAAAGAGGTGTAGTGGAAGGAAAAGCTGGAGAGTAGAGAATGTAGAGTGTAATGCAAAGGGGTGGTTGAAGTTCATCCTGTGGAGTAAGAAGAATATATTCTTGTGATTTGCGAGGGGGCATATGTGGGGCCTGCACACTGGGTGAGTACAAGTTCCTATCCTTGTCTACTGTATGCATGTACAGTCTGCCTGACTTCTGGTCAGCCTGGTTCTGGTGGGTCTAGCTGTGTGCTTGTGAAGTATCTGGTTTGCAGTCTTCTGGTAGCCTTTGTAGTACACATGCAGTTAGCAGTATTTCTAATATGAGACCTGCTTGTTGAAACACATGTTATTTAAAAATAAAATGCAGTAACATGATGTAAAACCTCTAGTTTTGCAACATAACAATAGGGTAAGTGGTTGTGACTTTTCTGCCTTAGATGGGGGGAAATTACAATGTGTGATGATAGTGTGAGAGAGCTCTGGCAAACTGCAGATGTTGTCCGTAAGGTCTCCTCTATTCTCAGTCTGGATTATTTGACTTCTCATGTTTTCTTCTTTCTAGTATTTAAGAGACATTCAAAGCTCCTGTCACGTGCTTTTATAGTCTTCATTGTCTCCCCCTTGTTTTAAACTTCCAGATATTTTTGGGCTTGTAATTTTGAATTCAAAATAGTTATACCCACTGGTCATTCTTCAAGGGATCTTGATTTTGCTTCATTAAACGTCAATAATAACTGAATAAACTGTTCTGTAAAAATAAGACAATTTCATATATTAACTAGTGAATAACAGAACAGGATGTCTTTCTGCATATTTGGATGAAGTCTATGAACTAAAAATGAACTAAAGCTGCTACTTTAAGCAAACTTGGTATGTTAAAGGGTAGCTTTAACATGTTGAGCAAGGTATGCTGTTACATCATCTTCTGCCCACGGTGTCAGGGGGCAAGTTTTTAGTACATCATATCTCAGCCTTCAGGATCCTAAGGTAGTATAAATGTTACTGGATAGACAGTTTGTTTTTGTATTGGGAAATACTATAAAGAACTGAAAGCTATTTGAATTTTTAACATAATTCTGTAAAATGTTTTTCTGAAGTACCTATTGCAGTATCATTTTTTTCTATTAAAACAACTTTCCTTGGGCTTTATTTGCCTTTCTCACATGTGACCTGATGTTCTTTGCTATCTCTGTTTTGGAACACCATAGATGTGTCATATCCATCATTTCCCTACAGAGCTGTACCAAAAAAAGTCACGTTTCTTGCTAATAACACTATCATGTGTAACAGAAATGTCTGAGGTCCGTTTGCCTCATAAAAATGTGCCTGATTTATCATGCAACCTTCATCAGTTTGTACTTATAATGGTGCACATGGTAGTATCACCTGCTGTTCATGTTGCTCTGAGTTGTAAGGGTCTGCTTAACACTGCCTAGTAATTAACACTTTGAGCAGTAATGTTTCAAGATCTACTGCTTCTAGCCTGTAAGTATGATAGTATGAGAAGCAGATAGGTTTTTGTGTTCCTATAAAGTTGAAGCTCAAAAGTTTCAAACAAACAAAAATACCTCAACAACCCAAACAACAACAAAACCACCCCAAAAATCTCACGCCTCGCCCTACATGCCAACCCCCATCATCTCCTGGTAGGGGAAAATTTTTTTTGCAGTGTGTGCAAGTTAGAAGAGGGATTAATAATCTTTGTCCCTTAATATTTCCATTTTGGTGCAGAATTCTTTTTTCTAAGCTGAACAGACTGGATGTTATTGTGTGCTATGAGAAATCTCCAGTAATGCATCATTGCCTTTCTAAGTGATGCTTATAATGCTAATGCTTTGCATTTATGCAGAACAGAAGTGTAAAATTGGTGACAAGATCAGGCATGGGAAAAAGTTCTGGGATTTCATCAGCACATAGAAATAGAGGCTTGTCACTTTAGCCATAAGACAGATGCTACCTCATAAGATGCTTCTTCTCCCCTAGCCCTCCTTCCCCAACCCCACATGTTGCTCATGCTGGTATAAATGCTGCCCGTAAAATGTGCCTGTCTGGATGGGCTATCTTGGGAGTTTCTTCATGATTCAATGCCTTACTGTTCTTTATCTGTGGACACAGGCTTCACATCAGAGTTTCTCAAAGGTTAGAAGAGTAATAAGGCTGATGATACAACCCTTCTTCCTGTTTGCATCTTTTATTAACCATACTAGATTTTCTATATACATCACATACCTCTGTCTACTGGCTCTGCATGGGAGCTGGACCTAATTGCTTATTTTCCCCTTACACCTCATGTCATAAAGCACTAGAATTTTGTATAGACTAATGATATCTGGGAACCTGTGGGCTATGTTTAAAGTGTGATTTAAAAGTGACTAAGGAAAAAGTAGCTACTGTCAGTAGATTTCTATTTGCTCTATCAGGGAGTCTAGTTGAAAACAGCTGAAAATAACTGATCTAGACAATAATGAACCCATATGAACTTCCTTGTTTAAATTTCTTCATAACTCCTCAAAAAGTGTTTGGCTTACATCAGAATTCCCTAGGGGGTATCTCATCCTTTCTCTACTGCCTGTAACATGTTAAGTGCTTATTCTGACTTACCAGTCAATGCCTTTCTGGTCTCTAAAATAACCTGTGAGACCTCTTTGTTCTTCCTTTCCAAAACTTTCATATAGTATGTTTGCTCTGAAGATCTAAGTCTCCATCCAAGTTA
Source organism: Todiramphus chloris collaris (assembly GCA_025345505.1). Classification (NCBI taxonomy): domain Eukaryota; kingdom Metazoa; phylum Chordata; class Aves; order Coraciiformes; family Alcedinidae; genus Todiramphus; species Todiramphus chloris. The sequence goes on along the minus strand of JANVCC010000038.1, from coordinate 15,599,903 downwards.
GTTATGTAGTTATTTCCTTGGAGTTCTGGTATGAAGAGCTTGTATTGCAGTTAGTAGTACTTACTTTTACAATGGCATCTTATTGTAATGCATAACTGTTACGATACTAGTTAGACTTCTATTTAAAGAAGTCTTTCTTGTGTCAGTATGGAGGTAGGTGTGTTATACTCACTCTTGTGATGTTTCTTAATTTTACAATCTGACATAGTCATATCTGAATTCAAAATGTTAGAAAATTTCAATAGTACAATGTTGATTTCAAGTTTATCACAAGCCATCCAATTTAGCTGGTGCAGTAAGCTGCTAACCCTCCCCCACACCTCCCTTGCTAATTATATCTCCTCCTAGAAAATTCTATTTTAGTTTGGGTCCTACTGAGGTGGCAGTTCAGCCTGGGTTGCTGCATTATTGTTATGTTCATTTGTTAGCCTTTGTACTGCTGAATCATCCTGTCTCATCTGCTACTGTCTTTGCTTGTGATCAGGTGGTCTGGTGACCTTGGTACCTAAAAGAATTTTACTTTGGGTTGCTGTAGAAAATATGAAGTTAAATAGAAGTTAAAGCATCTTCAGAATAAAGCTGTTATTAATTTACTAAGCAATACAAACTGGACGAAGAAAAAGATCTGAAAAGAAGGAGATATAATAATACCTTGCTTATGCCTGGCATTTCACTCCAGTCCTTAGATAAACATGACTTACCTTTGGCAACCCTTGCCCAGTTCTCTTGGGGACCAAATTACACTCTCTTGCTGCAGTCTCTGACTCTTAGATTGCTGCAGCTGACAGCTGCAGAACTCAGGACTGGCCATCAAGCCAACAGCAGTGAGTTTGCAGACATGCTCATGCTCTGTATGTCTTATGCAATCTTAAAATAAAAATCCATGATCAGATGATACTGGTGGTGATTGAGCTTACATATATCTGCTTTTAGTGTGTCAGATAACCTGCATATATATGTATTTTATTCATCTGTTTGTAAAAATAAAAAGTGATGTGATGCTGTTTTTGTCTTGTTTTCTATTAAATGAAATAATGGTTGGAGGGAGGAAGGCAAACAGGAAAAGCATGATTTCTTAAATTATGAAAATTACTTTAGGAATACATGCCAACATATGTCACTGTCTTAACATCAACAAAGATAATGCCGTGCACTTAAATTTCTTCCAGGACTGTAGCATATGGTACAGAGAAGACTACCATAAACTAAATTGCAAGAATAGAAAAAAAAAAAAGTATGATTTTTTTGATTCACTAAAGAAACTGTCCAGTTCTGATTAACAATTAAGAGGATGAAGAGTTGTCTTTAACACTTCTCAAGCACATGAACTTTACTTCATGGCTACTATGTACAAGTGCTTATAAACATCTGTGCTTATAAAAATATAATTTCATAATAGAACTCTTTTTTTTTTCTTAATAAATGTTATCATTCCATATCACTAGCAATTTTGGGGAAAAAAACTTTTAGCCTAGGATGTGGTAACGTGAAACTACCAGTGGGACCCTGGTGTTTCTCATAAAACAGTTTGGGTTTGAAGGGACCTGTAAAGGTTACCTAGTCCATTGCTTCCAGTTCTGGCTAAACTTGCTTCCTGAGAAGGAAGCTGGTATGTGAAGAATATATGGAAACAGAAATGAGCAAGTTAATTGATGTATCCAGCTTGTGGATTTGTTTTGATAGCTTTGAACATTCCAGTTAGATTTTTCTTTCTAAAGCCAGTAAGCTTTCTCCCTTAAATGTAGCTGGGCTACAATTCATATTCTGCTACCTGGAACACTGTGGTATATTTACCCTCTATATGAAGAGCAATGGTAGCAGCAGTAGGTTGTTATCTGCAACTGTGGTGTCATTTGCAAGTTTCAGTAGCCACTTCATTAAGCAGCAGATATGCAATATGGAGAGACAATCTCTGGGGCAATAATGATAATCTGTATGCCCATGTAGAAGGTCCTTGAAGGGTTGTGGGCAAATTTCTGGAATCAGAGATGTTTATTGCTTTACAGAGCAAGGGAAATCTGATTTCCACTTAGAAACCAGTGCTCTTAAAACTTGCAGTTAATGTGTTTCCATGTCTACTCCTTTTAATATGTGTTTTTCAAATTTGGTTTCTTGCTTTCTTGTGAAACTTCACTGTTTTTTCATTTCTAATTTACCTTACTGTTTTTGCTTTCTATGCAAATGGTAAAGACAAAATGATTGAAGATAGTTTAAGTGAATGTATAAAGATGAAATTTCATAGCAATGAAAGAGCCCTTTAAAAATTAGGATTAGTTTAAAAAAGCCTTTCAGTGGTGCTGAAATATCCATAAACTGTATTTAAATAGTGAAAAGTCAAGGTTAATTCATCTTTATTTCTACCCTTCTTCATCACTGTAGTATTTTCACCTAAAATGAGAAATGGATGTGTCTCTTTCAATTTGATCACTTTGTAGATATTGGATAGTAGAATACCTGTTCAAATACTTAGTTTTATCTTTAGTGAATTTGGCTTTATATTCCTCAAAGTTTTATTCATTATTCTTTTAAAGGACTCAGTAGAGTGTTATTTCTTTGTTTAGCATAGCCTGTAGTAAAATGTCTGTTAACTTCAATCTAGAGTCTGGTTTCGACTTTTGTTTATTCTAACTTTGAAAGCTGTATGCATTTTAAATGATACCAACTCTTCTGTGGTTCACCGACTCCTGTCCTACTTGCAGCTTTTCCTTTTCCCTGTTGGTTACACAAGCTGTACTGATGAATGGTTTCAATCTTCATTTAAAAAGAAGTAATTTCCTGTCTATTCCCTGTGTTTGAGTTTTTCTGGATTCTCTGTGTAACTTGCCGATATATTTCTATTATAGTGTAATTCTGTACTCAGTTCCAGTTGAATACAGAAGAACATAAATTATAAAACAATTGAGTTTGATAAAATAAAAACATTCTTTACAGCAAAGCACAAAGGTGATGCTTATCTGTAGGAGCACCAGATGCACATGTAATACTCATTGATTTCAGGATCTTTCAGTCTTTTTTTGAGATGTCATCTCTCCCCCCCCCTTTTTTTTATAGACATTCTACTACAGAGAAAAGAAAGTTTGAATACTTAGCTAGAAATCAGCTGTGACATTGTACTTATCTAAAATAGTACAAAAAAACCCATCTTGAGCACAAACTGGCCTTTCCAAGAATTAGGGTTAGTAACATGTTTCAAACCTGTGGATTTTCTTGCGTGAATATAATGCAGATTTATCAAGTCCCCTTTATCTAAGGATGATCTTCATTGCTTATAATTCTGGAAACCTGTGAACTACAGTATCACTGACTTTTCAATTAACATGCAGCTGTCCATGACGCAGGCTGCAGTGAGTGCCTGAGCCTTTCACTTGCTGTGAGTGGAATTCCTGAGAACTGCTGCATGTGGCATGATCAATTTGATGATCTGCTTGTGTGAGTTGCAGAGTTGCAGGATGAGCTGGAAAGCCTAAGGAGCATCAGGCTGAGTATGGCAGAGCTACAGGACGAGGTAGAGAGATTAAGGAACACCAGGGATGCTGAGGATGAAATAGACTGGTGGAGCCAGGCTCTGCCAACCTTGATACAGAAACAAAAAGAACCACTAATAAGAACACAGGATCAGGTACTCCGGTATCCTTCCCCTGTTGGGATGAAGGCAGAAGCCTAAATGATAAAAGGGAGTGGAGGAAAGTTCATGGTTGATGTAGCAGGCTAACTCCTGCCCTACCTACCCCCTCCCCTACCCTTGACAGGGGCCAATGGCAACAAGTTCCTGCCCATTGTGGCAGGTGTGTTGCTACAGTTACCCACCCAAACTCCCAGTTGCCTCTGCAGAACAGGTTCAATGCCTTGCAAGTGCAACCAATCAATGGAGAATAGTCAGGCTTGGAGGTGTTCCCAAGATTAAGGAGGCCTGAGCCCAAGACTCAGACATCTTCTAACAAAAGAAAAAAAAAAAGTGTCATTGTTATTGGTAACTCCCTTCTGAAGGGAATGGAGGGCCCAATATGCAGACCTGATACACTTCTAAGAGAAGTGTGTTGCCTCCCCAAGGCCCAAGTTAAGGACATAGAAAGCTTCCTACCATAGTACAGCCCATGCATTATTATCCATTACTAACTTTCCAGATAGGCAGCAATGAACTCAAGAGAAGAAAACTGAGGGCTGTTAAGAGTGACTTCAGGGCCTTGGGTCATATAGTCAAGAGAGTGGTATCACAGATAGTGTTCTCCTCTGTTCCCCTATTTGCAGGATCCAACCCAGAAAGACTGAATAGGACTCAACAGATAAACTCTTGTCTTTGAGACTGGTGCCACCAGCAGGACTTTGGGTTTTTTCACCATGGGTCAATCTGCATGAGCCCTGGCCTGCTGGCAGCTGATGGGGTAAACTTCTCTCAAAGGGGAAGAATGGCTCTAGCACAAGAGTTGGCTGGGCTAATTTGCAGAGCTTTAAACTAGATTTGAAGGGGAAAGGGGTTAAAAACAGGCTCAAGGGAGACAAGCCTGGGACATTTTTGGGACACTGTTCCAGTTCTGTTGCTATCCCAGCAGTTGTAGGGAACGGTGGAATAAGTGATGCCCACAATGGTAACAGATGCTCCTCTACTAAGTCTGTGAAGTGTCTGTATACCAATGCAAGAAGCATAGGAATTAAACAAGATGAACTAGAAATCTGGGTCCAGTCGCAGGGCTATGATGTCATCATGATTACAGAGACATGGTGGGTTAGCTTGCACAACTGGAATGTGGTAATGAATGACTATGTACTTTTTAGGAAAGATAGACTACCAAGGTGAGGTGGTGGAGTTGCACTCTATGTGAGTAACCAACTACAATACATTAAGCTTAACCCAGGGGGGAGAGGATGAAAGAGTTGAAAACATATGGGTAAGAGTTAAGGGACATGTGAACACAGGTGATACTGTTGTGAGTGTCTACTACAGACTGCCAAACCAGGAAGAAGCTGTCAATGAGGCCTTCTACAGGCAGCTGGAAGTAGCCTCAAGATCACATATCCTCGTGCTTGTGGGTGACTTCAATCACACTGGTATTTGTTGGAAAGATCACACAGCCAGACATAAGCAGTCTGAAAGGTTCCTGCAGTGCATTGATGACAACTTTCTGCTGCATGTGGTTAAAAAAACAACAAGGAGAGGTGCAACGCTTGATCTTGTATTAAACAAAGGAGGCCTGGTTGCAGATATTATAGTTGGGCGTAGTCTTGGCTATAGTGACCGCAACATGTTAGAGTTTAATATCATTAGGGAAAGAAGCAGGGTAATAAGTAAAACTTCTACCCTCTACTTTAAGAGGACTTCAAAAATCTACTTAGAAGTATCCCGTGGGCTAGGGCTCTAGAAGGTGGGGGGGCCTAAGAGAGCTGGTTAATATTTAAACATTACCTCCTCCAAGCTCAAGATAAATGTATTCCCCTAAAAATAAATCAAGCAGAGGCAGGAAACCTTCATGGATAAACAGGGAGCTCCTGAAAAAACTCAAATGGAAGAGTGAGGTTTACAATATGTGGGAAAAGGGTCTGGTTAATTGGGAGGATTGTAGAAATGCTGCCAGGGTAGATAGAGACTCAACAAGAAAGTCCAAGGTTCTCTTGAAACTTAGTTTTGCCACAGAGGTGAAAGAAAACAAGAAGAGCTTTTTCAATTACATCAATGAGAAAAGAAAGTGTAGGGAAAAAGTGGGCTTACTGCTAAGTGAGGTGGGAGATATGATAACAGAGGATGCAGAGATGGCAGAGCTGTTGCATGCCTTCTTTGCCTCAGTCTTTACTCCCAAAACCATCCCTCAGGAACCCCAGTCACTGGAAGTAAGAGAGCAGAACTGGAGAGAGGAAGACGCTCTGCTAGTCAGGACGGGGTTAGAGAAAACTTGGATAAACTGAAAATGCACAGATCCATGGGCCCCAATAGGGTGTATCCACAGAGCATGAAAGAGTTGACTGATACTGTTGCTGAGCTGCTTTCCATCACTTCTGAAAAAACATGGAGAACATGTGAGGTACCTGAGGACTGGAAGAAAGCCAGTGTCACTCTAGTCTTCAAAAATGGCAAGAGGAAAGATCCAGGCAACTACAGACCGGTCAGCCTCACCTCCATCCCTGGAAAGGTGATGGAGCTGCTCATTCTGAAGGCCATCTCTAACCACACAGAAGAAAAGAAGGTTATCAGGAGTAGACAACATGGATTTACCAAAGGGAAATCCTGCTTGACAAATCTGATATCCTTCTATGAAGCCATGACCAAATGAGTAGATGAAGGGAGAACAGCGGATGTCATTTACCTTGTCTTCATTAAGGCTTTTGATATGGTCTCCCATAACATCCTTGTAGAAAAACTCAAGAAATGTGGCAAAGACAATTGGTCTGTGAGGTGGATTGAAAACTGGCTCAACAACAGAGTTCAGAGGGTTGTGATCAGTGGCACAGAGTCAATCTGGATGTCTGTGGCCAGTGGTGTTCCCCAGGGATCATTTCTGTTCAATATGTTCCCCAACGACCTGGACAAGGGGATGCAGTGTACCCTTGTCAAGTTTGTTGATGATATGAAACTGGGAGGGCTGTCTGGCACACCAGAAGGCTGTGCTGCTATCCACTGAGATCTGGACAGGCTAGAGAGCTGAGTGAAGGTGAACCTCATGAGGTTCAATAAGGACGAGTGTAGAGTCCTGCATCTGGGGAGGAATAACACCAGGCACCAGTACAGGTTAGGGGTCACCCTGCTGGAAAGCAGTACCACAGAGAAAGACCTTGGAGTCCTAATGGATAGCAAATTATCCATGGACAGCAATGTGCCCTTGTGGCCAAAAAGGCCAATGGCATCCTGGGGTGCATTAAGAAAACTGTGTCCAGCAGGTGTAGGGAGGTCTTCCTCCCCCTCTACCCTGTCTTTCTGAGACTACACTTGGAATACTGTGTACAGTTTTGGGCTCCCCAGTTTAAGAGAGAAAGGGGTCTACTGGAAAGAGTCCAATAGAGAGCTATGAAGATGATGAAGGGACTTGAACATCTCCCCTGTGAAGAAAGACTGAGGGAACTGGCACTGTTTAGTCTTGAGAAGGCCGAAAGGGGATCTTATTAATGTCTATAAACATCTGAAGGATGGGCATCAAGCAGAAGGAGCTAATCTCTTTTCTGTAGTGCCCAGCAGTAGGATAAGGAACAATGGGTGTAAACTTGAGCATAGAAGGTTCCACTTCAACATGAGGAGAAACTTCTTTACTGTGAGGGTGACGGATCAGTGGAATAGACTGCTCAGAGAAGTTGTGGAGTCATCTTCTCTAGAGACTTTCAAAACCTGTCTGCGTGGTCCTGCTTTGGCAGGGGGATTGGACTTGATGATCTCTAGAGGTCCCTTCTAACCCCTAATATTCTATAGTTCTATGAATTATGTAGTGGTAAGATACTTTTGTTCTACTTCAGGGCTTGAATAGTTGTGCGTGTGCTGAAAGTACGTTGAGCTGTCTTGCTGAAGGAATTTTTGGTTTGTTTGTTTGAAAAGAAAACTGGAAATACCGATTATGAACTGTAACTTGACAGGCTGAACCTTTATATTTAAAGATAACACATCAAAGTTGTGTAGTGGATCCATTAAGTAGCCTTTTCATGAAACATCACACATTGTGGAGAAGGGTAATGCTTTCCCAGGTGCAGAAATTACTTCCTAGTTTTATTCCATTGCTTCCAATTTTCTACTACGTATAAAACACACTTCAATCTCTTTTTTTTTTTAGTAAGTAAAGGTCTATGGACCAACACTAACTAGAGCTGAAAAAACAAGATGACTTTTTTTTTCTTAAAGTGGAAGAGGGAAAAAGTGTTATGGGCTGTAATTTTCTATGAAAAGAAAGTAGGTTAAAAAGGTTGCAGTATGCTCTTTATTGTCACTTATAAAAGCCAAACTGTTACTGGGGTTATGTGGAAAATCATGTTTTAGTTTGGCAAGCAGCATTATCAATTTGCCTAGGTAGTGCAGGTTTTTCCCTTGTATCATAATTAATGTCTTGAAGACCTTGTGTACAGATAGATTAATTTTTATTGGCATGGATTTTTTCTTTTTAAAGTCCTCTGCATTTCTAGTAGCCTGCATAGCTTTAATATGCACACACATATCCACATGCTTTGGTGGGTATAATTTAGGTTTTTTCAACTCGGTAGCAAGGATATGTATGAAAGATTTAAGACAAAGAAAACTGGGGGAAAAAAATTAAGATGTTCTTTATGTTCTGGGGATTTCTTAAAACTGATGTGTGAAGAACAAATATAATAAAGAGTAGCTTTTGTAAAGGTGGATGCTCTTGGATCTCTAAGTTTCAGCATGAACAATTCTTCCATTTTGTATTGTATACTTGAAACCACTTTTAATGTAAAGGAAGGAGCAGTGGCCTTTAACTGTAATAAATAACAGGTTCTACAGCTGCTGATATTGATAACTTTAAAAATTTCTGTTATGGATACAACATTAAATTATTAACATCAAGTCTACTCAGTATTCCTATATATGATTTGCATACTATATGGTAATGATATATAATAACAGGCTTGTGTCTCCTTCTAGAAAGAAACGGATTTGGTTTTGGGTTTTTTTGATTTCCGCATGATTTATGTGATTGGTTAATGTATGGATACTACAGTCTTATACCAACTTGAGTTTGGTATAAGCTGAATTATGCAGGACCTGTGATAATTAAAGAAAACAGAGTCAGAATATCTAAACTTTAAATGGCTGGTATAAAATGAACAAAAAACCCCAAACAACAGATGTAGTAGTAGTCTATGCTCACTCCTTGGAAATGATGACAGTGAAAACAGAATTTGCAGATGGTGCTGAAATAGAAAGAAGAAATACAGAGCAATGCAGCTAGATATGAGGAGGATTTTTGTTCCTAAGTACCATGTGTGAAGTGGACTGTTCATTTGACACAAATGCAATAGCAGATGTGAAAAATATCTCTCTATTACGGCATTATCACAATCAACTCATATTTTTATTCTTGGTGTGTGCAACTGATTTTTACAGAATTATCATAATTTATATCATGGTGAGATATTACGATACACAATCCTCAAGTTCTTGCAGTACCCACAAGTTTTTAGTTTCACTTATATCAATGTATTAATACTGCCTGAACTTTTGCAGTAGAGCAATAAGACCCTTACTGTTGTTCTGAAAGATGATTCTAATTCTATTCTGTTCTTTGGTTCCATGTGTTACTGGTCAGTATTTTGAACTTATGTTTCTCAAAAACAGAAAGCAATGATGGAGCATCCTTTCAGCCAACCATGATTTTTATTTGTTTGTATGCCTTGTTTTTAGTGCAATTAAATATATAATATTTAGTATAATTTGTGTTTAAGTGGCTGGGGTTAAGAGAATCCTTGATCTGTACTAAGTATTTGCAGGTGTTACATTTCAGTAGTGTCATGCAGGTCTTCTGTCTGGTGGCTTTTTTTGTTTATCTGCCTGATATAAGATACGCATTTCTAGATAGCTTCTGGAGCTATCACTTGCTCACATTTGATTTCTTGAAGCTTGCCTATGTTCTCAAGTCCTTGTCTTGCCTTAACTTACTAAAATAACAATGGAACAAATGTTATCTATAAATGTTCTGGTTTACATATATTATTATACTCTTTATAGAAATGTTATATATGTTTTCTGCTGTTTATAGAACACATGTTTCAGTTCTTTGGAACATCACCTATTCCAGTCAAACTTTTACAGTTCATTTGAGGTATGCAGTGGAGTTTTAAGGGAAACTGTATAACATCTTGAATTGCATTACTGATTTCTATCTTAAATGTGCAGGCAATATTAAAACAAGAGCTGGGACATTTTGACCTCCCTTATGCAGCTGAATTAACAGTTTAAATGAAATATATTTCCTACTAGCATCAGTCTTTGTGAGCTGAAGGCACTGGGTCACAGTACCCTGTATCTGCCCTGAGAAAAGAGAGAGGAAGAATAGTAATATTGAAGAACTGCTTTTAAATTCCTGCATTTTGATGGAGGCAATCTGAAAAGAAATCTAAAATAACCAAACACAGTATAAGGGCTATGGGACAAGATTATATTTTGTCCATTACTTACACGGAAAATGAAGCCAAGGGAATTGGATGCTTGCCTTGTTTTTTCTCTTCCAGTTTCTAGTTCCTCTTATCCCTGCCTGCCTTTGTACTCTGTAAAGATTCTTCCCAGATGAAATGGGTCTGGGTTTTGAATAGGGCTTGCTTTTTATTCTTTTCAAAATGCATACAGTTTGGAAATGAATGCACATGCTAATTTTTAGCAAGGCTACCTTTAGTTTGAACTCAAAGGTAACTGCCCTGTAACACTGCACTAAAATTACTAATTCTACTGCAAACTTGAAGAGTCATTTTGAAGATGTGAATAAGTGAAAATGGGAGGAAATCAAGTGTGGGTTTGTTTTTTGAAAGCAGCGTGAATTGTATTTCTTGTACTCCCAGGTCTTCATTTCTTTGCTTTTAAAAACGTATGTTTTTGATTTTGTGCAAATTGCCATGCCTCAGTTTTGAGGTCTACAAGCTGGTGATAAAATTTTCTGCCTGAATAAGGGAATCATGATTTTATGGGGTTTTTTTTTTGTCCCGTGAATGCTGTATGATTGTAAACTAGTGCTATCAAAATTAATTAGATTGCATTTTTGATTACAGTTTCTATTTTGAAAATGCATGTACTCAACAGCTCCAATGTCCTCTTGAATGATTAAAGAAGCTGCATATTTTGATGTTCCAAATGTTTCTTCATTCAGGTGTTTCTTCAGTGGTATCAGCTGTGAGGAACCATTCAGGATAAAACTCAGCCAACTCTTGATCTAGAAAGGGGCACTAAACCACCATTTGGATGGAGAAATAGAGGCTGTTCAGTTATACAGTTGCTCTAAGAACTAGAAGCATGTGCTACTTCAGATGTTGTTTAGGTGTGAAGGGCTATGACTTCTATTGCCTGTTTGTGCCATTCCCTGCTCACTTCTTTTGATTTGCTATTGTTTGTTATGGGCATGTTACCTGGCCAGTACGCAGTAGGTCTCAGTTTAGTTTCTGATAGTTTTTTGGTTTAGTAGTCTGATTTAAGTTAAGAAATAAAGTTTCAAAATATGGTCAGACTACAAATGGCAAGTACTGATTTTTCTTTATACCTCTTCTCTATGTTCTTTGTAATGAGGGTGTTGAAACAAGTTAAAAACTGTTCAGCGACAAGTGCATATTAACAACACAGTGATTCACTGAGCTTTTTCTAATGCTACAGATTGTCAGTGACTAAAGAATTTTCTGGGTCCTGCTGCTTTGAATGATTCCTGCTTTCTCTGTGTTATCAAGTGTCAGCAGAAAATGATTGTCTCCCTTCTTTTGTATTGTGGAATGAAGTGCCATGTTTCTTGACTTCTGAAATTAAATCATTTTGTATTTTGTTTTTGGTTTCTTTAATCTCTCCTTTATTCACCTTCTTTTACACTATAGTGTGAATTCCCATTAGAGAACAGAACTTTAGTAACAGGCTTTCCATTTTGCAGTACTTGAGACAATCATTAATGGTGGTATCTCGATATACTTCTTTCCATGACAGCCTTAAGCTGTAGCCACAAATGACTCTTCAATTTTTTTATTTGAACTCTTATCCCTAGTTTTCATGTTTTTGATGAATGGATGCTGACTTTAGAGTTTCTAAATATACATTGGACATTTGAAAATATAGTCAAGGTCTCTTCTTAAGTGGAAAGAAAAAGAGCAAAAACCATAAATAAACCATCAGAGTATTGTTTTCAGAGAGGTGTCACACCTGTTGTAGAATTAGCGTTATGAAACTTTTGAATGTCAAACTGTTTTTGGAAAGATTCTTCCTAATGAAGAGGAGAGGGGGGAAAAAAAATAAAGAAAAATAAGAAAGAAAGAAAAAAAAAAAAACTTCAAAGAGTTCCTTGCCTGATTGAGTTGGGATGAAAAAAATTACTTGATGCTTTGATCCTTCCATCAAATGAAACAACATGAAAAGGAGGGGGAAAAATGTGTGGCTTTGCAGAGTAATGTTATGCTGTCTGTAAGTGCCCCTGAAGATGTTTATTGGCTCCAGCAGACTGTATCATAATACACAAGAATTTTCAGTCACTGTAGGGCTACCTTTTTTCTCGTATTAAATTTTTGATGGTAGAATGTTAATAAATCAGTAATAGTTATCTAACCTGCACTTACTAGGTGAGCAGTGATATACTCAGTGTTACCTTGCAAGAACAGGACTGTCAACTACGCCACACTTATTCTCAACATAAAAATTTTGTTAGACAAATATATTTGCCTAAGTATGCTGTGAATTTCTTATGTGTAGCTTTGATTGGGGAGGGAAAAAAATCAACCTAACAAACCTACAGTCCGTGAATTTCATAGAAGAAAAATGCCACTGTTTCTATATCTGCCCTCACTTTTGAATTTTGCTTTACTGTGAAGAAATGATGGAAGAAGGTGTTGGACTCGAGCATCTCACACTAGTGTTTCAGATCCTCTACTTATCATTCATGATGTGCATAAAAATAATTGAGGATTTTGAGGAAGGACAGGGTGTAACAAGAGCAGCAGTGTATATTGGTTGGTGGAGGAAGCCATTTCTGATGAGTGGCATTAGAAGCCTGCAGCTGTTGGGGAGAGTTGTTAATGCAGAAAGCATCAGTCAGTAGGGAAAGGAGCATGAGCAATGAGCAGGGAAACTGCTTCCTGTTGCTTAGTTCTTGCTGTCTTCAGGGAAATGGGACTTGATGCTGTCTCACTAAAGATGGGCAGGATTGCATCAAGGAATATTTGGCTCTGTCATCAGTTTTGCCTGAAAACAATCATCTCCAGGATCCTGTGCTTGTTCTCTGGCCCTGGAAGAGTTATTTCTGTTATCTGGTGTTGTGACTGCGAGTTGCTTTTTAAGCCAAGCTTTGCAGCTGACCTTTCGAATCTGAAGTGCTATCTTCTGTAGCAGAATACAACACTCCATTTTCCAAGTAATACTAGAGCATTCAAGGTCTGCTTTTTCTATTTTCAGACTTCATTTTTCTAACCTTCCTTTAGTTTTCTGTAGAAAAAGATATAAAAGGGAGAAAAAGAGAATAGTAGCAAATGCTTTTAAAGGATCGAAATAAACAGCAAGGCAGAATTATTTTTAATGTTTAGCCAGCTCTAGTCACAATTGCTTTCCTGTCATCTTTATTGTAAGCCTGTAATAAATAATTAAGTTACATGCACTACTTCTGAATGGGTTGGTGTAATGTATAAACAGCTGCTGTCTCGTATTTGGATCTCATTTGACTTACTCCCTTTAGTGAATATGCTGACCTAGAAACTGTCATCTCTGACCAGAGAAGAGGTTCTTCTGCTCCACTGCCTGCATCTGATAGTGATCAGTGGCAGCTGTTTTGGAGAACAGTAGGATTAAAAAAATAAATTTGTAGTGGGAATATACAGACTAACTCACATCTGGGGAGCATTTCTGGTATATATGATGGTGTGGTAGGAAACAAAAGATAACACTGGGGGGTTCAGTGGCAAAGTGTGTTCTCTTACTGGACAATAAAGCATTGATTAAAAAAGTAAAAGAATAGAATTTGTGAAAGAAGTGCTTCTCAGGTTATGATAAACTTTTTTTTTTTACAAACCAGTTAAAAATTAACTAAAACTAGTTCTGTAACTGGTAGAACTTCCAATCGACAGTGGTATATAAAGTAAAGAACCAAATCTTCAGCACTTTCTTAGAGGTACATCCTGTTAATGTACAAATTTTACTCACTAGAAAGTAAGCTAATAGTTCTGTAATTATATTTTCTGGAAACACCTCTACTAATTAAAGTTACTTGTCTAAAAGACACGACATTGAGGAAATATGTTTTTCTGGATGATGTGGGTACAGGATGCAGAGGATATATATGGCTGTTTGGCTAGTACAGGTTGTGGTTAGTTCTATTCAGATGTGTTTTGAACATGCAAACCACTGTCATTAATACCAGTGTATTGTTTTGGAAATGGATATTGACTTTACAGCCTGTTATTGTTTTTTTGTGTAACATTTAAAATGTATTGAATAAGAATTATTACTCTGTTGGGTGGGAAATGCTGGCTGCTGTTTCTGAGTGGAAAGCAGTTGTAGTCAATTCTCACCAAGTAAGACATCTGAAGTGCTAGATGCTTTTGAAAATTCTAGCAGATGTCTAACTCTATTTTAGGTGGTTGAACAACATCTCAGAATCTGATCTAAAAAAGCCAAAAATCCCCTGAAGATACCAAAAGAATTTTCATAGAAAATTAATGCAGGTACACAGAATCTGTTTTCTGTAAATGCTGTGAATGTTTTGCGATATTTACAGGGTGTTTTACTTTCAAACAATGCAGTATCACCTGAAACTTACTCTATACTGAAATAGTAACAAAAGTCCTTCTTCATGATATTATTTGGATACAAACACTCATAAAAGTGATTTCTATTTTATTCTTACCTTTAGTACTACCATCAACAGCTCTTGCTCCTTCTCCGTGTCAGCTGTCTAGGCTATGTGTACCTTTCTTGAGTGGGGAGTAGAACTTTGTCTTGGTCATGACAGGGGTACATACATTAAAGTCTCGGACTTTTTTGCTCAGTTGTCATCTCTTTCCCTAAGCTGCCTTTCCGTGAAGCTATTTGCATTCTTGTTTCTTCAAGAAAGAGAATTAGATAAACCTTTCTGAGTTTGCCTTATTTAAAAATTTGGTTAAAACAGACTTAAATCTAGATTTCCTTATTATGCTGGAAACTTTAGGTAGACTGTCCAGTCCTCTTTGTCCAGTACCAAACAGGGCATGATCAGGTGAGCTTATTCAGTGAGTATGTCCACTCTCTGTATTTTGGTTTGCAAAGATTGGAATAGAAATTCTGAAATGAGGGTAGAAACGTCAAGCACCCACAATGTAATCTAAACATATGGTAGTGAGTATTTCAAATGGTACCTTATGAAGATGTAGGTCCTAAGCCTTTTTGCTTTTCTCTATTCTTTCTCATGTTAAGGATATCTCTAAATTATTTCTATACTTTATATTCTCATAGATGATATTAGTTATGTTTGAGGACTAAGAGTCAGGTGTCTGCTGTCAAATTTTTTCTGGTGCTAGGGTGTGTTTGTTTTTTTTTCCCCTAAATGCACAAAGAGAGTGGTAAGGAGTAGCTGAGGGAACACTTAAATCATAATTTGAGATGACAGTTTGGCAGATAGCTTCTCTTTGCTTCCTTTGGTTGAAACTCCTTTTTGGAATGTGAAAGAAGGCTCATCAGTGAAATGGAAAATTTCTGGGCTTTGGCATGTGGCAACTCTGACTTTTACAATGACATTGATTGATGTTCTGGATGACACTGTGCAGAACTCCCTGCCAAGCAACCTTGGCCATTGTTCCCCAGAAAAAAAGAATTTTGAAAAGCACGTGGGTGAGGCTGAAGTAGCAAGCTTGATAACCTAAGAGAAAATCCTAAAGCTACTGCTTGTTGGACCATTGGGGGCTCAAAGCTTTGGGACTTCAGTGATGTTTGTACTAGAATAAGCATCCTTAGTTTTAAGCTTTTTTGCTGAGAGAATAACAAAATAATCATCTATGCAACTACATAAATTGAGTGTCCTTTGGGGGATGATTCCTTCAAGTGAGCTTCTGTTAAGCATCTGTTGCCATTATGGGCTGTACACAATTCACTTGTTAAGTTGTTTAAATTCTATCCTACCACTTTTTTTTTAGCCATTTAGACATTATATGGCCACCTGGCCTGGTTGCTCTAAGTAGAATAAGTGTTTTACCCATGAGGAATAAAGTCCACCTGATAATTTTATTCTTAATGGCTATGAATGGGTGGGAGGCAACAGCAACTCAACAGTGAAACAAAATTCTGGTGTGAGAAAGAAGCAATGAAAATTACTGTGGAAGTAGTAAAAATTAGCCAACCTTGAAGGCTTTAAAGGGTGTTATTAATGTATTCATGATCTACTTTTGCAAGTGAATTACAACAGAAAAATTTTTCTCATATCTCATTTTTACATAGCAGTAGGCATCCAGAATAAGTGTGGTGGTTTTTTTTTTTTTTTTTGTTTAAATGTGGCATTGGAGAATGAAAATATCCCTTAACTTGTCTCTCAGAATGTACTTAAAACTTGCAGTGTAATGATGTGCTGTTGCTAGCACCACATGCCATGATAAAGAAACAGTTGCTCCCAGAAGAACATAATGGACTGAGAAATAAATGTTTAAAGCTTGCATGAATTTGCATGCTTTCAAGTATAATTATTTTACATATTGGGATTTCAAGAATAAAGCCACTCTTAATTACAGTTTTATTCATGGTAGCATAAAGGAAGTTATATTTTTCCAGAGATCTATTATTTTATCTTATGATAACTTACAATCTGCTAGATGTTTATCTTTGTTTCCTGTATGGAGTAGTATGTGAGAGGTCTCGGTCTTCAAATAGCACAGCAAGAAGAGGAAAATAGAAGCTGTGGATCAATGTGTAGTGAACAGGCAAGAGATTTGTCCAATTAACTTGTTTTTCTGTATATACTAAGTAAAATAAAATCTTGTAATAAATTTATGAAAAGTATATTACCAGAGAGTATTTCTGGAAATTATACAGCAAGCTTCTAATCACATGATAGAAGTGCTGCTTGTCACCAATACTTGAATGATTTTCCTTTGAGCAAACTTGACAGAATTTGCTCAAAGAGTCTGTAAAGTCTAAATCTAAATGAAACATGCCATTTTCAGAGTTGAAAGCTGTAACTGATACTTGGTGAACGGATGGCATCATTTTTCACTGTCCATTTGGAGATACTGTTGGACATAGACCACAGGATTACAGCAACTGTTAACCCTGAACCAGAACAGACAGACTTACATTGTTATAGATGCTGCAGCATACCTAGACAGGCTACAAGTTTCTTCAGGAATACATACATATGTGAAAGATCTCAATCTCAAAGGATAGTGCCTGATTCAGCATGGTACTGAGCTTCCCCTGCTGCTACTGGAGGATACCAAGTATCCCTAGATCCCCTCTCGTACTGTGGCAGGCAAGAATAGTCCTGGCTCTGCAGATCTTTCTGGGCTTCTTTGCTCCAAAGCTGAAGATTCCCCAATACTCCAATTTCTCTGTCACTTGGTAGAATAGCTTGTTAGCTTGTGGGAGTGTGAAATTTTGGTGTGTGTTTGTTTGTTTTAAATTTCCCTTGCTTCTAGGGGATGATATTTGTCTAATTAAATATGCCAGCCTATGTCACCAGGTGCATATATGTACACTGTAGATAAATCTCATTGTATGCTTCGTCTGACTGGTCATGAATCCAGCCTTCTAACTCATTTAGCCGCTTTAACAGCTCCAATGAACTCCTCTTTTCCCATCCTTATATTATAACTGTACTGCACATAAAAGACATTGTTTATGCTGCCTCGCAAGTATGGGGTTTTATGATAATACAAATTTGAAGATACAGCGTTACGCTTGCCTAACCACAATGCTAGCCAGATGGAATGGAGTTCTGACTGGCAAGTATGGGCTAACCATCCACCTTTTGATATTGATTGTACAACAGAGAAATCTCATATTTCCAGATGAATAGGATTTGAGTTTAGTACAACTTGTCTTGAGAATGCAGGAATGGCATGAGTTGGTTGCTACGATGCTGCTTTTGCCACATCACCACTGAACCACACTTCTTGTGGTATGCCTAGCTGCTACTTCCCTCAGGTCTCCTGCAAAACTAATACGTAGCTGCATGGCTGTTAAGTTTGATGCATTCCTCAAAAGGAAAAGTAGAGTTATTTGTATGGTGTGGAAACAGTGTAGGCAAAAGTAAGGCAAATCACTTAGCTGGTATTTATTTCATTGTTGAACTGTTGACAGCTGACAGTCTGTTGTTTAGGAAAGTGGAGAGTTGATGACTGCATTACACATAGGTCTGTGCTATTGAGGCTTGATGATAAATCTAGAACTCTTTGTTAGGAAGATAATGGCTTAACTGTAAAGGATTATTCAAAGTAGCACAGGTTCTTGTTGTCTTTTGTTTTCAATTTCTTCTGGGTTTCTGGCTCAAAGTCCAGATAGAGAACAGTGACACATGGTGTCCCTCAGGGCTCTGTACAGGGACCTGTACTGTTTAATATTTTTATCAATGACATAGACAGCAAGATCAAGTGCACCATCATCAAGTTTTCAGATGTAGCAAAGGACTTGGGGGTGCTGATGGATGAGAAGCTGGACATGAGAGTGCATGCTTGCGGCCCAGAAGGCCAATTGCATCCTGGGCTGCATCAAAAGAAGCATGGCCAGCAGATCGAGAGGTGTGATTCTGCCACTTTGCTCTGGTGAGACCTCACCTGGAGTACTGTGTCCAGCTCTGGAGCCCTCAGTACAGGAGGGACAAGGACCTGATGGAGTGGGTCCAGCAGAGGAACAAAAAAATGATCAAAGGGCTGGAACACCTTTCCTACAAAGACAAGCTGAGGGAGCTGGGGTTGTTCGGCCTGGAGAAGAGAAGGCTCTAGGAAGACCTAATAGCAACCTTCCAGTACCTGAAGGGGGCCTACAAGAAGGCGGGAAAGGGACTGTTTACAAAGGGCTGTAGTGATGGGATGAGGGCCGATGGTTTTAAACTACAGAAGAGTAGATTTAGCTTGGATGTTAGAAACATGTTCTTTACCATGAGGGTGGTGGAACTCTGGAACAGATTGCTTAGGGAGGTAGTTGATGCCCCATCCCTGGAGACATTCAGGGTGAGGCTCAGCAAGGCTCTGAGTAACCTGATCTAGTTGAGGATGTCCCTGCTTACTGCAGGGGGGTCAAGCTAGATGACCTTTACCCATCCCTTCTAGCCCAAACCATTCTATGATTCTCTCTGGTGTTTGAAGCATTGGTTTGCTGGAGTTCTGCACTGTGGAGACAGTTCAATGATTACATTGTATTTTGGTTCTGTGAAAATGCAGGAGGCTGGGGAAAGTAAAAGTCATTTAGTCCTGGTAAAAGTGTTTTCAATAAATATGTACCTTCTTGTACAAAAGCTTAGCTCGGCTAGTATGAGACTAAGACTTTCCTCTTCCTTTATTACTAATAAAACAGGGAAGCATTGAGGCGCAGGCTTCATAAATAAAAATGGAATATGTGATACAGTAGATGCAGGTCCTTTTCCATATCCTTTTGTCAGCACCTTCTAATAACGGGGAGGACATAGTTTATAGTTCTGGTTTTGGGGTTTTAATAGAACTTCTGTCATTGTATAGTTTAATAAAGCTAGAAGGCTCTTGCAATGTATCAATCGTAACTTCACGACTCAGGTGTTGGAAGTGCCAATGGGGAAGGGAATGCTGCTGGACCTTGTATTAGCGATCAAAGAGGGTCTAGTCAGCGATGTGAAGGTTGGAGGCAGCCTTGGTGGTAGTGACCATGACATGGTAGAATTTAGCATCATACAAGGAAGAAGCAAGGCAGTAAGTAAGATTGGAACCCTGGACTTCAGGAGGGCTAACTTTGTCCTCTTCAAAGACCTTCTTGGAGGAATCCCTTGGGCTAAGACTCTAAAAGGTAAGGGGGCCCAAGAGAGCTTGGTTGATATTCAAACATTCCTTCCTTCAAGCTCAAGACAGGTGCATTCCTTTGAGTAAAACATCAAGTAGAGGAGGCAGGAGACCAGCATGGATGAGCAAGGAGCTGCTGAAAAAACTTTGGAAGAATGAAGTTCATAGCATGTGGAAAAAGGCATTGGTCTCTTGGGAGAATTATAGGAATGCTGTCAGGGTTTGTAGGAATGTAACAAGGAAGGCTAAGGCCCTCTTGGAATTAACTCTGGTAAAGGAGAACAAGAAGGGCTTCTTCAAATACATTATTATGGTAAAAGGAAGAATAGAGAAAATGAGGGCCCACTGCTGAATTATGCAGGAGACCTGGTGACAGAGGATGCCAAGAAGGTGGAGTTACCAATTTTGCTTCAGTCTTCACTGCTAAGACCAGCCCTCAGGAATCCCTGACACTGGAAGTAAGAACGAAAGCCTGAAAGGAGGAAGTCTTTCCAGTGGTTGATGAAGAGTGAGTTAGAAATCAATTGCATAAACTTGAACACACACACAGATTGGTGGTCCCTGATGGGACACACTCACAAGTGTTGAGGGAGCTGGCTGATGTTGTTGCTCTACCACTCCATCATTTTTGAAAGATCATGGAGAACAGGTGATGTGTCTGAGGAGTGGAGGAAAGCCAATGTCACTCCAGTCTTCAAAAAGAGCAACAAGCAAGACCATGGTGATTACAGACCAGTTAGCCTCGCCTCCATCCCTGGAAAGGTGATGGAGCAGCTCATTCTGAAGGCCATCTCTAACCACATGGAAGAAAAGAAGATTATCAGGAGTAGACAACATGGATTTACCAAAGGGAAATCCTGCTTGACAAATCTGATATTCTGGTGGACAACAAGTTATCCATGGAACAGCAATGTGCCCTTGTGACCAAGAAGGCCAATGGTATCCTGGGGTGCATTAAGAAAACTGTGTCCAGCAGGTTGTGGGAGGCTCTCCTCCCCCTCTACTCTTCAGTAGTGAGAACACATCTGGAGTACTGTGTTCAGTTCTGGTCTCCCCAGTTCCAGAGGGACAGGGAAATACTAGAGACAGTCCTTTGGAGAGCTACGAGGATGATGAAGGGAGAGGAACATCTCTTTTGTGAGGAAAGGATGAACGACCTGGGACTGTTTAGTCTGGAAAAGAGAAGACTGAGAGGGGATCTTATTAATGTTACAAATAGCTGAAGAGTGGGTGTCAAGTAGAAGGGGCCAGTCTCTTTTCAGTTGTGCCCTGTGACAGAATGAGGGGCAATGGTCACAAACTGGAACAGAGGAAGTTCCACCTCAACATGAGGCAAAACTACTTCACTGTGAGAGTGAAAGAGCACTGGAACAGGCTGTCCAGAGAGGTTGTGGAGTCTCCTCGAGATTTTCAAGACTCACCTGGAGATGTTCCTGTGTGGCCTGCCCTTGGTGATCCTGCGTTGTCAGGAGAGTTGGACTCGATGATCTTCAGAGGTCCCTTCCTACCCCTACCATTCTATGATTCTAAATTACAGTCCACAAAATGAGAAGTTTTGGATTGAACGCTATATGTAGAAATGTATGTATATAACCCCTTAAACCTAAATCTGTCTATATATCCTTAAAACCAAAGCAAGCTGTTTTCAAATAATTTTGTACTTTTCCCCCTTCCTGCCTTTGGCATTTAGATCTAGCTGCCCTGTACAGGTCTTTCATTGTAATGACTTATGCTTGTTATTGCAACTGTTTGCAAGAATGTCCAAACTCACAGTGAATGAGAGAATCTTTATAGGATGTTAAAAATATATAATGAGTTTTATAAGTGCTTTATATTTTAGGAAGAATTTTCCCAACATGGCATGTGAAACTAACAGCTTTAAAATTTAACAGTTTAAAATTCTGTAAGAGACTCAGTGTGTGCTGGGTTTGGGGTTTTTTTGTAGCTATAGTAAACAAAAAGGATCTGAAACAGATTGAATTGGGGAGGACTGTGCAAATGATAATAGATCAAAGCTTTTGCAAAACACTGTTTTATTTTCCAAATGGATTCTCTGAATACAACATCTAAGCACAAAAAGGAAAACCATATGAAGTACAGCAGAAAATGTGAACACAGGTGGAGGTAAGGGGCAGATTTATTAAGAAGTAGCACATAAGAAAGGTACAAAAGAATTTTGGGCCAAACGTTCAATGATATTAAAAAAACAACCCTGGTTCAGTGAAGTGGGAAATCAGGTAGGAAAAATGTACTTGATTTAATTAATAACAAGGCTTTGAGCATGTCTTCTATACTGGGCCAGAAGATGATACAGGCTTAAGTTGGCAGAAAATGTTTAAGTGAAATTCAGCCATTGTTACTTGATCTTCAGAATGCTGTTGTTCTGGGTATCAGTAGATTTACATTGATGTCGAAAATCTGGGGTCTCCGCAGGCTGGCAATTATGCTATGGAAGGGTTGAGTTATGAATCTTTCCATGCCCGGTGGCAGAGATTTTGTTTGGGGAACCAGATTAGTGAGTGTTTCTTAGTCTCCACAGCATACACCAGAAAGAAAGACTTCCATGAAGAATAGGCCACACCTACCTTTAAAATAAACTAGCCTATAGATGGACACTTGGCATGGACGTAACGACGTTTAATTGTGAACTGGTTTAAAGAGTGAGTGCACATCCTGGAGACCCAAATGCGCTTTCTCAAAAGGTTCATATGGTGTGTGTATATATATATATGTATAATTTCTGACCCCTCTCTCCCTGGTGGGTTGAGTGTCATCAGAGACTAGGCTGTGGTGACTCCCTGCGGGATTGTGTGCTACTGCTTCTCTTGATGCATCATTAGATCTACTGTGCAGTAGGATGGTTGCTTTCTTGAAGATATGTGTGCATAGATGTGACTGCACTGTTTCTTTCTTTAAAAGGATTGTCCTACTTGCACATACATTGTATAGCCTTTCCTTTTTCTAATCCACTCCAGAAATATGTGTGAAAATATCTATTACAAAGCATGCATTTTTTTTTTCTTTTGAGTCTTCAGTATTGAAAGAATTTGAAATAAATCACAAGTAATGTGAGGAAAGAACAAGTCTTTCTAGTCGAGTCCAGAGTGGCTGTACTAATACCTTAGTAATCATTACAGAACAAGTATAGTTATAAGGCACAAAATAAAAACTGAAATTGGTGAAAATAATCAGACAACTTTTCTAGTATGCTGTTTGGCTTGCATTGGTACCTTGTAATGGCAAATTTTTCAGAAGTAAAGATCTTTTTAGTTGGTGGCTTCAAAACCTTGAAAGTTTGAACTATTTCCTTTTTATTGGTACTGTGAACTGAACTACTGCTTAAGTAAAAATATATTTAGCCTGTTTCTGTATTGATCTGGCACTGTTACTCCTAGTATCCTGGTTCTCATATTTAACATTTAACTGGTACTTTAATCCGTGTTTTCTGTAGTATTACTCTAGAATAATTCCTTCCTGAAGGGACTCAGATGTCAGAAGTAAAAAGTGCTATGTATATACAACTAATAAGCAATAGGCTTTTCTGAATCTGAAGGTTTACCAGCCTGTTCCTTAGAGACTGACACATTTGATTTGCCTCCTGTGGGCATATAACTATTACTGGTATTACTGTTTGCCACTTTACAATTTAATTAAAGCATAGTTGCCAAGTTGGTGGGGTTTTTTTGAGTATCCTAAGGCTTCAGCTAAGAAGGAACATGTTAAATATGCTCTGCTAATGCCACCTGCTGATGCTGAAAGTACATATCTGCCTGCAGTTTCATTTTACACAGTTTTTATATGCAATCCTGTATGTGTCCAGTGAATAACTTTTCACATGTTTTGTCCTAGCATTACTTTAGATCCATAGTAAAGAATTAGTTCCAGCTCTTATTCCAGCCTACAGTAATTTCATTTTAGCTGTTGTCCAGTTCTTAAAGTGTAATTCTAGTTGTTAAAAACAAATAAAATAACCAACAAAATTCAACTTAGTCCTTGTTCTCATTGTTGTTTACTAGTTCTGAGCATTGCTAAACAGTAAACTTACAGATTTTATAAAACTGTAAGGAATTGTTTATTGTAGTTTCTGCTTGCTTTGTGTGTCAGTAAGAGTAAAAACTTTTCTGTAAACTCTTGGACTTGTATGTGACACAGTGCAGTTAAACTCAGTCTTGTTTTTGTGACCCAACACTTTGCTTGCTTTCCCTGGTGCAAAGGACTTGTGTACAACATTTCCCTGGTGATCAGAATTACAGGGGTAAAAAAAAAAAATTGAAAAGTGTTTTGTTTTTTTTTCTCAGAGTAGTCTCAACTTTCCTGATCAATGGCAGGCATGCCTGCCAATAGCCTTGCAAGACATGATGCAGTTGCACCTGATGCAGTTACGGTTTGGGGTATTTTCCTACTGTTTTCTGGGATGTATTTAGCAGTGGATTGTTTTTGTTTTAAATGTGATGTTTGAGTTTCTCTGCTTGCACCGTTCATTGTGTTGTAAACAACCAAATAGTTGAGTCTAGAATTACATTGTATCAACCTGTAGATAAACAGTGAGTGAGTGAGTCTGCAATGAGACTGTAGAGAATGGGGGGGGCACTTGTGGAAGTGGCAAGGTCAGCTTTTCACCTCAGTCTCCAGTAATGGCACAGTTTTGGGGTTGAGAAAGGAGAATCATGATAGACTAGAACATGATCTAGATATAAGCTTAAACTGCTGAAAGAGAATGAATACCACTTTAGGAGAAAATAAATTAAAAAAAAGCGGAGCTATTAGCACCATTAATTTAGTCATACAGTAGCATTTCCTTATGCTTGACAGACATTCCCCCTTAGGGATGAGGATTCATTTTCTTTCATATCTGCTTCTCTCAGCCAGAATCATATCCTTCACCTCTATGGTTAAGGTTAATAGTAGCTGAAACAAGATCTCGATTTTGGTGGGTTTTTAAAGTATTTAATTACTATTAATGACAACTTTTCATTGCTTGTTCTCTAAATACATACTTTGCTGTTCCTCTCATAGGACCCCTATCTTTAGCTCACTTGATTGAAATAGCTGTTGTCAAAATATTTCAGAAGTTTTATGTTTATCTACCTTATTCAAATCAATTTCATTTCTTTTTCACTGTGTTTTCACTCTTAGTTGCACATGTCCCAAAGTAACCATATTTCTTTTAGTCATAAGAGAAGAACTAATCTTTGCTCCTTTTATGGATGTTGGGGCAGTTATCTTTCATCTACCCTCGTGCTTCATTTTTGCATGGTAGTGCATTTTTTGCTTTAGAATTGTAGCTCCTATTTCCCACAACCATGAAAAATTTATGTTCTTGTACAATATAATTATTTTCTGTTGTCCTTCATTTTTCTTGCTCTATTTCAGGATTTTCATTAATTTGCAGAGAGAAAAAATACTTGAACTCCTGACTTTTCTTACACTTTATCTCAGGAATACTCATCGTGTGGTTTAAAGGTCAAAACTGACTTGGGGCCTCTGCTAACCGGCACAGTATAAACCCCTTTGTCAAATGCAATAGTCTCTCACTGTGGTGGTGTTCCTGTGTGGCAAGATGAGTTTATTTAACAGGGGTGTTGAAATGGCTTTAGAATATTTGAGTACTTATTATGAAAGAGAAAAATATTGTTGACAAAAAAGGAAATATGAGCTTGATTTTTTTTTTTTTAAATATATATAGAATTACAATTTACCTCTACTTTTTGAGGAAAATGTGGAGGCTTTTTTTTTTTGGTTTGGTTTGTTGTCTTTTTTTTTTTTATTTGAAGGTATTAAGAGGATAAACCCCTTTATTTTGGTAGATAATTGCTTATCTATAAGTAAAATTTTAAAGCCATCTCTTAATCCCTGAAAGAGGAGTGGCTGTGGGAAGGAAGAGAAGACTGACTAGTTTGATTTCCTTTAAGCACCTTGAAGCTGTTTCTGTTGCATTTGCAGATCCTGGATTTGAGAAGGTGATTGTGCTGTGTTTTAATTTTTTGAAGCCATAGGTAAAATCAGAGTGGCTTTTGCTTGTCAGTTCCCAGTTGTCATCCTCTTTTCTGCTTGAACACATCTCTGCTGTCTAAATATCTACTGCCGGCCAATACTTACTGAATGTAGAAATTTTCTGTGAAAGATGAACTGTCACTGAAAATTTAGGACTGTTGGGGGAAGGAAACATGTCACTAATCTGAAATCTTGTATTGTTGTTTACTACATTATGGGCTCTGGGGTACAGTAAGCTGACATTCTGGCTAATCTCAAGTGGATATTATTAAGATAATTTCAGTATATTATAATCAATCTCTTAAATTCTCAAATTGGTGTAGCTGGAGATACAGAACTATAGAGAACATAAGCAGGTAACGTACAGATGGAGGTCCTGCCCTTGCTGATAAGGTGTCTGAGAAACCTGTTGTTGGGGAAAAGACCTGCTCAATGTGTCTTGTGCTGAGGAGAGTGAACCCAATGAATCTTCTTGGCTGTGGTGGGAAGAATGGAAAGGGAAAATAAAGACCATTGAAAAGGGGAAGGTGGTTGCTGTAGTAATGTTTTTCTATTTTAGTTTTGCTTTTGGCCGCTATGTGTGTATAGAACTAACAGCATAAGTCTGAGTTTAAAGATTCCTACTCACAGCTACTTGAACGCCACTTTACTTTGGACTAGAACATGTGCTTAACTCTATATCCACCTCTTCTCCCTGCCTTCATCTCACAGCATGCCTCTCTGGAAGCGTTCTGTACCTTATTGCTGTGAAATGCTGCAATAACAGTTGAATATAGTTGTTAAAGGAAACGTAAAGAGAGAAACTCTTACTACAACAGGATGTGTCTTTATATGTGTAGAGACATCCTACAGCCACACAGGTACCATGCAAAAATCATGTCATATTAAAACACCATCAAAGAAGAAAATAAGTGCTAAATGACAGACTTCGTTAATACTGAAGAGCAGAATTAAGAAATGCTACAAAAGGTCTAAACCTGATTCTTGCTTTTCAGTCTAGCACTGGCTTGATAATTGTATCAGAGCACTTAAGTGCAGTCACATTCTGACAAGTAAAGTGAAGGAATTTCATAGTCTCCCAATATTTTCTGTTGAGGAGAAAGACTCAAGGATGTGGTGCAGAGGAAACTGCATCTGAGCTGCATGTACTCCCTAGTGAATGATACTTTATTTATAAATGTACTATTAGAAGTCCAAGGTAGAGAAAAAATGTGCATACCTTAATTCTGACAATGTTCAGATCAAATTCCTTCTAATACAGAAATCAAGGTCCATCTTGCTGGCAGATTTTGTCCACATTTTTGAATGTTGCATGCATGCTAACAGAAGGCTCACCCAACCTTACTTAGCCTATGTACTTTGAACTGAGTAAGAAAAGGAGACATTTTCACTGTCAAGTTTTCATTAAATTTTAAAATACATATGCGAGTTTGTGGTGTCAGCAAATGGCACCTGGCAGGGTTCAAGTTCAGGACTGCAGTATCTCTGTTGGTGGATTGCTGCTCCAACTATCACGTGGTGCTATTTTATATAGCACAATACCTATTAGCCAGGAGCTGAGGACTCTGCTCCAGTGGAGCCATGTTTATAGCACGTGCATAATCTTTACAGCTTATGATGGTCATTGTCACAGCACTCTCAACAGAAAGAGTTTCCCTGCCTACAACAAAACAACTCACAAGCTCACTGCACATCTCTTTTACTAACCTCTTGCTGAGCCTTGCCAGTCTGTCACAACTGCAGATTCTGCAGCTCTTTTTCTTTAATGAGCTAGAAATGGCATTATATGAGTGCAGGCTTAGTGTTAACCTGTGATTGATGTGTTATTTCACTAGGTAACTTACTATGTGCACGTATTAGTGCAGAACAGATATGTTTCACTGCACACAATAGGTTCATTCTTCACTAGATAAATATAATGTGAGTAATTGCAGTTCATTATGTAAATACCTCTGTATGAGGCTTTTATGGAGTAGTAAAGCATTTTGCAGAATATTTTTCTCTTACACAGAATACTGTTTATTTTTAAGGAAATTATAAAACTGTCCGTCAGGAGGAAGGCTTCTAAGTCTACAACTTAGATCATTTTATAGTAACATGATCTGACTTTGATATAAGTTGGAAAGAACAGTCCTGAGTATTCAAGCATCTGATCACCTACTAATGGGAGGAGAGGGGGATAGGGTCCTTTCATCGTAGGCTTCCCAGTTCTTTTCCATGTAGCTCAGTGGTTCACTAGAAAAGGCTGTAGACACGGAACAGAGATTATACTGTTAGCTATTTGGAAGTGCTGGTTAAGCAGTGGTAGCAGGCAAGAAAACCAAGAGAAAGGCTATTTAGTGTGATAGACTATATTGGTTTTTTAGTTCTTTTAAGAATCTAGATCATGGAAGGTGAACAGGAGTAGAATTTAAAAGAAAAGTATTCCCCTGTACAAAGGGAAAGAGAAAGGAAGGTTAAGAGCATGTGACAGAGAAGAGGAGAAATTAAGGTCTAAGGTCATTGCTCTTGGATTATTCTGGTTTAGAGGATAGCGTCTTTGTTCATTACACTGTCCAATAACTCCAAGATGCACAATAAAGTAATGTTAGTCAGCTTTGTGAAAAGGAAGGTTACAGAAGTTTACAAAGACAGATATTTCTGTTCTGTTGTACTGAATTCCAGCCAATATTGTAACGTATCTGGAGACTTCCTAACAGGCTTCCAATTTAACAGTGTCTCTAAAATATTGACATATACAGATGGAAGCCTTTGTGTGGTTTTGCTATAGCTAAGTTTCTTACATATTAAACAAAAATCTGTAATGATGAAAATAGTTCCACTTGACTTAAAAAAACAACTCAAGTCTGTAAATGAATGAAAGGAAAAGCCAGTTAACACAGCTGCTTTCTGTAATGGCTAGCCTGTCTTCAAACAACTCGGCTGTGAAATGATGCAAGCCTCGAGATTATTACTTCTCCCTGTTGGCAATTTGTATTCCTGAAGAGTGTGTGCACTACTGCATTTCAGTCTTAAAATGGGGGTGATGATGTGCTGTGTGGGGCATATTGTGCCAGTTGTGGTAAATAAGGTCAATTGGGACACTAGTTTGTCTAAATAAATCCCTAGTCACTTCATCTACAGTTCTTAAAAATGTCTGACATCAGTTCTGTTGGTAATACAGTTAAGGCAAGATGCCCAGAGAAATGGCATGTGTTGTCTTCAACTACTGCAGTCCTCTGCTCTTGCATATTTCTTGAAGCAGTAACTGCTGCTTCTCTAAGAAATGCTGTTTGAAGTGTCTGCAGTTGTGGAGTGTGAAGTGTGCTGCCTTTCCTTGACAACACAACTGTGTTATCAAATGTTACCCAGGATACTCTGAAAGAGTTGCTCAGCTTTGCTAAAGGATTCTATTGACTGCATGCATCAGTAAGTTAAAAGCTGGGCATGTACTGATTGTATCCAGAATGACTGTAAACATTGTCTCAAGGAACTGATGGAAGATTTTTTTAAAGTATTTTTACTTTTTTTTTTGTTTTTTAATTTTATTTTTGGAATTCTCTCTTCAGAGATCTGCAGCTTCTCAGCTGTGTGTCATGGCTACTTCATGGCTACCTTTCCTTGCCTGGGAGTAATTAGTTTGGTTAAGCGATAGAGACCAGAGTAGGTTCACTAGCTTTGTAACAAATGCAATACCATAATTTCCAGTTATGATTTTATTAACATGAATATCTTGTGTTGGACTAAAGTAAATGTCCAGAAAAGGCATTTAGTCACAACTTTTAATCTCCTCAATCTCTTACACTCAGTGCTGTGTGTATGTACACAGATACATAGGTGTATCTCTCTTTCTCTATATATAAAGATGTGTTTCTGTCCTTTCCTAAAACTTAGTCACATCTTCTCAGGGTAGGTGCAAAAATAGAGATAGGAATTCAACTATTACTCCCTCTCTGACATATAGTGAGCATAGTTGGGAGGAGGGAAGCTGTCTTAGGAGTGCAGTATTTGCATTTGGGACTCAGTAGTTGCAAGCTCGTTATCTGGAAGTGAGAGAATGGCACCAGCTTTGTAGGGTATGGTGTAGCATCCTGATAAAACACAGCAGCAAGAATGCTGACTTATCAATGATTGCTGATGTTCAACCATTATATAAACTATAGAACATGGATGTCTTGCATTTCTTTAATCTCCTAGTAGGTTTTCTTTTTCTGAATCTAGGAAGCAATAAACAATCAAATTATTACTGTGATTATGAAAGTTACTACAATGTAAATGCACTGAAGGATGTGTACTGGTGAACACATGAAGTGAAAATATGTAGCTAGGAATCATCTCCAGAAATGAATCTATCTTCTATGTCTCATTACTACCTCAAACTTGTTAACAAGAAGTGCTGTTGAAGTCATGCAGTGATAATCTTTTCCTTAACAAGAAAAAGCTCACAGTATTGGTTTCCTTTGGCAGCTAAAAAGATCTGACTTTAGAGCTTAAAGCTTGAAACAAAGTATGGCGTTTGCTAGAACAGCTGCTTAGGAGGAGAATTTTAAACAGTGTAAGTAGATGACACGTTGGGTGGAGATTACCTGGTGAGAAATAAAACCAAAATGAATTAGCAGTACAGTGACTAGTGCATCAGTGGTCTCAGTCAGTGATGGATGATGATAGGTACTCTTATGAGCTTGCAGCTTTAACACTTGATTACTGGACAAGTGTCACATGAGCATAGTGCATCTTATAAGGAAGGTGCTTCACAAATTTCTGACACCACCTGTTCTGGAGGCTGAGCAGCTTCTGCAGTTGAGATTTATGGTAATTTTAGATAGAAATGAGCCTAGGCTGTGATTTAGGTGGCTTTGTCTTCTCCAGTAGTCAGACTATGGGCAGCAGTCTGTATGAGTCAGAAGGCTATGTAGGATGAAATAGCCTTTACTGCATTTATAAAGAAAGATAGGACTATTGAATTTAGGGATCAAAGAAGTCAGAAAACTGTCCAGGGAATTTTACATGCTTTTGTGAGAAAATGGGCAATACCATCTGTTTCTTGGAGAAGTGGGACTTGCAACAGACAAAGGTGAGAACTGCAAGTAGAGACACATAGCAATGGGTGTACAGGAGAAAAAAAAGATGGTTGCGGATAAATGTATTGGAGGAAAGATAGGGAGCCTTAGTTCTCAAGTACCAAATTATGTATCAGGTTGCATAATGTTCAAGAGAAGCTCTTGGTGTCTGAATATTTTTCTTAGGCTTTTCTGTGACATATTGACAAGATGTCCTGTTGCTTTTTTCCAGAAGCCATCAGCTAATTCCAAAAATACCATTTTGGAGAAAGTTAAGAAGTTCATCCTTCATTAAAATGGAGGCAGTTACTTCTAGTAATGTCTGAGTGATGGAGGGCTGAGAACTGCACAGACCTTTTTTTTTTTTTTTAATGCTTATTTGAGAGGTCCTTGATAAATGGCATATATTATTTATTAACAAATTGGGTTAAGGGGTAGTGTCACTGGCCTTTCATCAAATATGTCATTGAATCCACTATCTAAACTTCATGTATTAGTTCCCATTTATTAACAAATTCAAGATTAAGCAAAAGTGTCTACAAGACCAAAAAAAAAAAAAAAAAAGTAACCAAATAAATAGTAACATAAAACACTGGGGTGGGATAACACCTGATAATAACAAATGTGGCTCAGAATTTTGCTTGGTTTTTTTCTGTATTTTCTGCAGTCTATCTTGTATTGGGTGCTTATAAGTAGAATCATAGTGCAGAGTAGCATTTCTGGGTAGTTTTGTGTTCCTTTGTGGGGGTGTTTTGTTGGAGGATTTTTTGGTG
>JANVCC010000038.1:15516290-15568416 GCA_025345505.1 Todiramphus chloris collaris | reverse complement strand
ATCATAGCAGTCTGAATGTGCCTCTTGCAATATTAGTGACACCATGATGGATTAGCAGCTTGTAAAATACAAATACATGCTCTGGCAAATATTTTACCTAACACTTAGTAGTATATTTATGGGTATCAAGCTTGCTTTGAATCTTTTAAGCATACTTGTGCTTTAATGTATTTACAAAACTAAAACAACCTAATAATAACCTAATTGCTATTCTTCAGAAGGTGAAGCCTGAGCTTTCAATGGTATGTAATGTCAAGCTACATTATTAAAATAAAAGTAGAACTGGACCATGATATGCAAGTCAGAATTTGAAGCCCCAGAATAAGAGACTATCTTGGTTGTTTTTTGGTTTGGTGTTTGTGGTTTTTTTTCTTTTTGTGGTAGTGTATTATTCTGTGTGATGCTGGATTAGTCATTATGCCAAGGTTGACTTTTTCCTCCGACCTGGAGTATTGTAGGAGTGCCCTAATAATAGATTGTTTCATCTGCTTACAGGCAGAAAGATTTCAACTAATGTTCATAGAAGAAGTAGCCACTTCTTAAAATTTGCAATTTTAAAATGTACTTTAAAAGTAATTGCTTAAGAAAAGAAACTTGATTTGCATAAAGCGGCAAGTCTTAAATAGGTTTTGTCAGATTGCTATTGTGACCTTAGAACAATGAATTGCCTACACTCTTTCTGAAGTTTAATAAATCCATTTTAAACTCTGAAAAGTTAAGAAATTTATTTACTGCTTCCTAGTATTATTTTAGTCTCATTGAAACCTGTTTGCCTTTTGATAATTTGTGGTAGTTTTACTGTGCAGTTACAATCAGATATTTAAGACAGTCTAATATCCTCACTCTCCAGGACTTTTTCTCATGTTGATGTATATATGAATTTTTCTTTTATGCAACAAGTTACTGGAATTCATTACTGTAATGTGCTTACTTGTATATATACGCTATTTCCAATAGCCTTGTGAGATGACTTTGATTTTCACAATCAGTCAGTGTTCACAATAAATAACCAAGACTCACCAAACTGATAAAACAAATAGATCACAGGTTAGCAACTGCTGCCATAGCATGATACAAATTTCATTTTCTGTAACATCTCATAAGCAGCACTGTGTTGACTAATCTACCAGTTTCTTGATCAGATATTCAGAACTTCAGAGAAGTCACATTTCCACCTCAAAATTCATACTTGTGATGCAGGAATTAATTGCAGAGTGACAGAAGTGTAGGCCTCTGAAGTACGTAAAGGCTTTACATAATTCCTTGACATAACACTGTTTCTTGGATCAGAAGCTGTTGTATTTTCAACTTGGCAATCAGAACAGTATTTTGAAAATGATTAAATATTAGACTGAAGTGTGCAGGGTGATTTCAGCAGAGTGGTTGAAAACTTAAACTGCTCAGATGACACTTGGGTCAATAGATGACTCTTCATCTATTGATAAAAAAGGAGGTTTCCTTTCAGAGAGTCTACTCACTACCACTTCACCTCTTTCTCCCCCATTGAATGCATAATGTTTGGTGACCAGTGTTTGTGTCACTAATCCTGCCAAGATCTGAAGTAAAAGCAATACTTTTCCTAACCTTTGAAGGTCCCTATTTTGGGCTTTGACAAGGGTCCCTTGAAGTGGCTCTGAGCAATCTGCAAGGTTTGAGTGAACATTTGCAGGCCATTATAGATATGACTAGGGGGTTCAGTCTACTATGTAGAGGGTAATAGATTCACACTTAAATATATTGTGACCTTAGTCTTCATTTGTATCATCAGAGAAAGAATGTTAGATTTCTTTGTTTCCATAGTATTCTGCCCGTTATGTTAGAGCTCACTATTACAGTTTCTCATTTTTAAATGCTATTTTCGGTTTTCAAGTATTTTGAATGCATTCAAAGCTTTAACATTTACAACCTAGCGCTAGCCTTAGGAGCAAAAAGGTAATTTATTTGCGTAGAAAGGAGTTCATTTCCTAGCATGACACTCAAAAGAAACCAAATGCGGACTTTGTCTTAATAGTTGAAAATTCAAAATAAATGAAGCTTATGTAAAATGGCACTAACAGACTAGAGCTACAGTGGACTGCTGAAATTGGATTTGGTTAGCTATAAACATCATTAGCTTAAAGCATTCTAGCTAACCATGCAGTGTGAGCTCTTATAGGCTGGGATGTGATAATGCTTTGCTCTTTTACATTTTAACTCCTTGTGGAGATGCAAAAGCCAGCTGAACATAGGCTTTGTAGAAGCTAAATTAGCCATGCACTCCTTGGGGGTTTATGGCAAACTGTGAGATTTATTTGGTGTTGAAATGTGCTAAAGATAACGTGACAGTAACCTAGAATGCTGTACTCACAACATATTAATTGTGAGTGTATATTAGTGGTTTTTTAAAAAAATCTTTAGAGATTGTATTTATTCTCATGTAATTGATTTTTTTGGTATATGCAAACATAGGTTGCATATAGCTTTAATATTCTCATGAACTGAATTATTAGTGTTTGACTTGACCTGAGCAGTATACACAAACAAGACGGTATTACAAAGTTGCATACAAAATGACACGGTTTAGAATCCTTGCAGTATTTTTTATTTCTAGAAGTTCCTAACTCATGCCCATTAGGTGAAATTGTGTTCACTTAATCCTGTGAGATGTGTTACTTGACCTCAATCTTTGTTTTAAGTGGCTTGAAATCAGTCAATAACTAGACATTCCCATACCAATGAAACACTTAGGAAATACACGTGGGACCTTAAAAAAATTTGAAGAATACATGTACATATGTTAAGTGTCTACAGAGTACATCTAATGTGCAGTCTCTTGGTCTTTTCTCAGATGTACAGCTCACTTGAAACGAGTAAACCTGTGTTCTCACAGCATGCAAACACTACTTGATGAATTCTTCCACCACTGGGTTTTTTTCAAAATAATAAGTCCTGAATGTTCAGATTTTGCCTTTCATCTGACAATTTCAAAGTGCTTTGTGAAGCTGAGATGACTTTTGTTATCCCTCTATTTCTCCCGTTTGAGTTTTCTGTGTATAAGTGTGTATGAAACATGATACTTGCAGAGAAGTAAGGGAAAAGTGGAATACAATTCTTAAAGCCTGGAAGAATTTTCTGTACAGGACATTATATTAAATTGCTTATTGCATGAGGTGGCTATATCACTTCACATCCTCCCCTTTTTTCCCCCATACCACAGCCTTTATTTAAAGGATCACTTTTTTAAAGGAAGTATTTCAGACAAAGGAAAAAGGGGAAGGGACATTTTAATCTCTTAAATCAAAAAAGATGTTGCACTGTGGAGAACACATTTGAGGATTATAATCTCAGATTTAAAACTTCTGAGGAATATACTATGAAGTAAGTATTGACACTACATCATGCAGTGTAGTTAGGACTTGTCTATTTTTGCAATAACTGAATCTTCTAATATATGCAGAGTATAGATAAACTGACATACTTCTGGTTTTGTTTTAGTTGTTTTGGTTTTTTGTTTTTTTTTAATTAATTTCCAGTGGCAGTGGCTTGCATCTTCAACACGGCTTTTAGCACTTTAGCCTTCTGCATTTATTCCTTTCTGTTTAGAACTCATTGTAGGTAAGCATCTGAAAAAAGAAATACAATAAACATTTGTGTTAATTATATAATTTCTTCCTACTCTTCTCCCCTGCACCATATGTTCTGTTCTCTCTGTGCCTCTTGGTTGATTTTTATTAGGGCTTGATACACGTATAGTCAGAAGACCTCAAAGTATGCTGTGATGATGCAAATGTGACTCTGTTCCTGCATTCTTTTATAAGTGTAAATATATCTGGATATAGACAGAAGAAAGAACAATGGGATTAATTTGTCAAGTAAAGTTACTTTATGTATTTATGTACAGGATTTACCCTTAGTCTGTATCCTCTACTTCAGCCTTTGTGTCAAATCTCTTATTACCCTTTGCCCTTGATGTGGATTTTTTGTTTGGTTGGGTTTTTCTTTGTTTATTTTGTTTTGGTTTCCCCCCCCTATCTCTCGGTCATTTTCCTAAATGTGGTCCATTGCAAAAGCTCTGCGGATTCAGCGACTTTATCTGACACTGCCTGTGACTTTCTATTAAAACACTTGATGATTCATGGGTACAAATTTTATTTCTGCTTTCATAGGGAAAACAGCCTCTGTAATTTTCTGTGAGATACTAAAATGTTCCATTGTACTTGATCATCAAAGACACAGCAGGAGATTAGATGCTGGGTTTATCCCTTAAAAATGGGGGGCTGGGGGCAGGGTGATCCAACTTTAATACACTTGTATGGGGAGCTCTGCTCCTGAGACCACTGTCGTGTAAGTTACCTGCACTTACTGCGAAGGTGCACTTTGACTTTTAGAACATAAATTTGCGAAGTGCCTAAACATTTTCCTTCTCTGATTAGTTATCTGTACATACATTTTTCTAGTTGGACAAGCACTTAAAGATTCTTCCAGATTTGGCAGTTATCTATAACAGCATAAGGACATGATAGAAATGACACATTACTTCCAAAATATAAAGTCATTACCATGATTCTTTGGAACTTGGCTTCCTTCTGACTTTGCTCCAGGACATTGCAAGGCTGTACCGAATAATAAAGCACACCGCTATATCCCCAATATAAAGGACTCAAACCTTTCATCACAACTTATCACTTCTTTTTCCTATTTATTTTCCTTGGTCCTTATGTAAACCTACTTGAGGAGGATGCAGAAACTTTCCCTATGATGAAACATGGGGGAAATGGTAACATGAATTTTGAACCTGGTGTCTTGACTGCAGTGATCTGCATACCACGAATAGTCAGTAGTGGTTAGGCCAGGATAAAATAGCTTGACAGAAAGTGGTGTCCCTTCTAGTGGTTTATATGTATGGTTTGTATGTGTTAAGCCACAATTACAGGATGGATTTGCTTTCCATTGACTGAGAGGATGTAAATGACTGCATGAGCACAATCAGGGTGCATTAACAAAAGATGCTGAAAGCACTCTATGGTATAATGCATATGAATGTTTGTTAATACAAAAGGAGGTGGCCGTGCTGGTACTGTCAAGTATAAATTTCTTTTTCAAGTGAAGTTTTTTTTCTGAGCTAGTGATAGTAGAAATAGGATTTTTGTATTGTGTCCAGTTACAAACGTAAGCAAATGTATGTTCAGTTATACATGTCAAATGTATGAATTTTAGATCTACTATGGTATTGTATAATCTATAGTAGATGTAAATAAAGTCAAGGTTTGACAAGTGACTTTGTAATCTTTTCTTGCCAATAATTAGTGATGGTTTTAACACATTAAAATTTTCAGGCCTATTGAACACAAGTGCATTGTAAGTGCTTTCAGAAAGTTTCTAGGGCTTCCAGTAATTCTTTGAGGAATGAAGCTAGCTGTTACTTGTCACCAGTGCACTGTATTGACTTGAAGGAGATAAAGGTCTGTGTTACCGTAAAAATGACATTTTAGTCCCACAAAATTAGCCTTGTGAATTTCCTTTCTGACATTGTTTAGCATGTGAAAAAGCTAAACAGCACGAGTGGTGATGCCGTCCACCGCTCCTGTTTAATTCCTCATTTTGGAAAGATACTATTGTTTATATAATATGTTAACAGGGGCACATGATTCATTACATGCAGTTAGCCATGTGCATTTTTACATTTCTGCCTGTAGGTAGGCTGAACACCTGGTGACATGGCAGCATATTCAAAATGCTGCTTAGTAAATCCGCAGTAACAGCATAGATAATAGGACTTTCAAAATGGTTGATTAATACACAAAAATGTGTCCCCTTTAGCAAAACTTTAATTATTGTCTTCATATGAATGTAATAGCACAGACAGAAAAACAGTCTATTTACTGTTCCTGGTGGGTATGGCCAGTGGGTGGTGAAAGTTGCAGGGTACAATGCTATTCTGGTCTATACGGCTGCCCTAGGGTAGTCTTTCTATCTTTAAACTTCAAGTTTCTCCTGAGAAAGCAGAAAGCTTTTATCAGACAGGTGTGGAATAGAGGTTCTGATATTTAAAGCGAACTGTTCAGTGTTCTTAGAAATGTTAATGTGGAAAAAAACCCCAGGTACTACGTATCTAACTTCAAGACAGAAAATGTTAAACAAGACAAGAACTGTATACAAAGGCAGAGTGAATATTTTGAGGTGTTAATTCTAACTACAAAGGGAAGAAACTAGAATTCCAGAGTGGATGCTGGAGCTATATTGTATGATGCAAGGATGACTCAGCCCATGCTCAGATCATCCAGGTCTTGCCATACTTATTTACAGTAAAGTTCAATTGCTATTTTAAGTCTGTGCATTTAGTGGAGAAGAAGGTGAGAAACAAGCAGAGGGAGAAGAATAAAAGCAAAAGGAGGGAGGGTAGATTTTAAAATGCAACAACAAAAATACCTGGACCGATCCCTCCTGCTCCTCATGCTGCTCTCTCCGTGGAGGAGCTGGTAATCCTATGTTTGCTAAATCAAGAGGATTCTTCTGTGAGCACCAATTAATAATTTATTCATCGGCTCGAGTCCGTTAGCCGGCATTGATTTACTTATGCTGCATTTCTTTTCATTCATAAGCCTTTGCTAGTCCCGATCTCTCTGGTAGGGACTCGCTGCAGCGCTCAGGCGTGGGAGGAAGCCGCAAACGTGCCTTTATGCACAAGGACGCGCTATATACGACTCACTTAAATGTGCGAGCCTGACCTAAAGCCGGGGCTCGCTCGGGGAACCCGCTGCTCCCGCCCGTCAGCGATGCTACCTCGGCGGGGACCGCTCCTCTCCTCCTCGGTGCGGCTCGGCGGCCGGGATGCTGGGCGCACTCGGCGCCGGGGGCTGAGCTCCGGCCATCCTTCGCCTCTCCGGGCTGTGTGACAGACGCTCGTCATGCAGCGGTGCCCTGCCTGATTTGGCCGGGTCTCCGGTGGGTGTGCACGGCCCCCCACCCCCCGCCCCTGCCAGCCCCGCCGAGCCCTCCCTCGCTCAGCCCCCGGCAATGTGCAGCGCTCTCTTCTAGCCTTCCTCGAAGGGCTCAACTACACTTTCAGCGCCTCCAGACTTTCTCTCCTTTTGCCATACAGAGGCACCCTCCCTCTGGTCCAGCTCCTCCTGTGCCTGCCTCTCTGTCTCGGCGCTATCCCGTTAAAAGGCTGCTGCTCCTGCTCCACTGAACCAATGCATTGGCTGACTTGATCTGGGATGAAGGCTGGAGGTTATCGGCGAGGAAAAGGACAACTGTAGGCAGCTTTCCATTTGCAAAGTGAGCAGTAATTGCAAGAAGACAGCCTCCCCAGTTGGAAT
Source organism: Todiramphus chloris collaris (assembly GCA_025345505.1). Classification (NCBI taxonomy): domain Eukaryota; kingdom Metazoa; phylum Chordata; class Aves; order Coraciiformes; family Alcedinidae; genus Todiramphus; species Todiramphus chloris. The sequence goes on along the minus strand of JANVCC010000038.1, from coordinate 15,561,115 downwards.
CAATAGTCTGCTAAGGGCACTTTGGAGCAGCAGTAGGTCACTGAAGTAACTCCAGCACGCTGCTGACTGCGGAGTTGTAAAGAACTACATGCAAGTGGCTGCAGTAGTGCTGGAAAACGCTTTGCTGTTACCAGGGACACAATAGTTTTCAAGTCGTTAGAGCTTTGCCTCTGGTCCTCTCCTTCCATTACACAGAGAGGGTCATTCTTTGGAGGGATGAGTATGGAGCTGTGATTTCTTCCAGTGTTGTTCTAGTGGAGGGGGTAGAGGTGAGGAAAGGGGCTTTAGAAGCAAAGCCCGACTGCTGCTGAATTCAGCTTTACTTGAATTTCCCCAAATCTTTCCAGAGGGAAAGGCAGAGAGGCACAATGCCAGAGAACCTGAATCTTCTTCGGGCTTTTGGGGGTTTTTTCTTTATCTTCTGGACAGCTTTTAATTCAGCCTTACTGGATGTGGTTGGATCGGAGCAGCAGATCCCCTTGTCTGTGTAAGTGCTTTCATGCTATTGCTGTCAGGACCATGTTAGAGGATGAGAACTTGGCTGCTCAAGTTCTTATCTTTTTGTCTTGTAGATATTTGACTGTTCATGGCACCTTTGCTCCTTTGTCAGCTGTGTTAAAAGTGGTAGTCTCTACGGTCCACTACTTTGATTTTATTGTAGGAGCATGCGTTGGTGGAGTATGTGGCTGCAAAGTCTTAACTTAAGTGCTTGTGTTTACTGAAGTTCATGCTGTTAACTCCTCCTCATGTGAGAATTTATCTTTCAGAACTGTTTTGCCATTTTATCTGCTTCTTTCCTTTCAAGAAGTATATGTTATATTGTGCCAGAGCATGTACAAGTTGATTATTTGAATTAAAACAGTGCAGGTTGGGTAGTTTCATATCAGAGGCCTTACCTTAGCACAGCATCTAGTTAATGCTTATACTTGAACAGCTTCGCTAATCTCTTGCTGTGCTTTTAGGTTCCTTAGCGATCTCTTTAATGCAAAATTGTTAGGATCCTTCTGAGTGCAGCTGAAGCTGTTACAGTCTGTGTTGCTGGCTATGACATGTGTATTACATTTCTTCCTGTCTCATTTTTTTTTTTTCACAGTGTAAAGCTCTGGGCCTCAGCATTTGGTGGAGAGATCAAATCTATTGCAGCCAAGTACTCGGGTTCCCAGCTCCTGCAGAAGGTAAGGATCTCTTCAGTTGTAAGAAGGAAGGTTTTAACAGAGAAAATGGAGGCAGATTTAATTTTTAAATGAATAGGAAAGCAGTGCTGCACATGCTGTGGTCCAAGATCTATTTTTGTATTGCATACTGGTCCCTGATGACTCTTTGCATTGCACTGCGCTGTCTGGAGAGTCCTTGATTAAACTGATATTTTTCTCTTTGGATTTTTTTATTTTGTTGTTATTAAAAGGTAAGCTCCAACACTTTTTGAAGTCTAGGCTTCAGCCTAGATTGTGGGTATTTAATCTGGTTGCTGCATTGTGAGGACGATGTTTCTATGTAGGAACAGCTGCTTCTTATGAAAAATGTTAACTTCATTCAAGGAGCAGAATTAGTGCATATTGTATTATTTTCACCCTGCACTGTATGTGCGCAATTCAGTGTATCAGGAGAAGGCGGCTGCACTGTTGTTTGTCATCTCTGCAGTTTTTACAATCCCATTATTCCCCCAATCATCTGAACCCAGTGCTGGGATGTATTACATCATTACAGATAAGAGGAATGAATGTGGTTATCTTCTTGCTCAGCTGCACAGCTGGGTAATAAGCTAGTGAAGTATAGCAAAAACTTGAGAAATTGGTATAAGTCTACATAATTGGGGCAGAGGGTAATAAGAAAGTGGATTTGAGTCATAGGTATATATCAAAGACTGTGTCTACTCTCTTTTAAATATGCAGACTATAGTAAAGCTATGTATTATAGACAGTTTATTTTTACAGCAGTTGCTGAAAAAATAAGAGACTAACAGGAACATGTTCAAGATTTTAAGATTGCGATTTTAAGGCATTTAATATGTGGTCCTCAAAATGCAATATGCAAATGCAAAAACATTGAGACATTCACTGACTACAGGGACACTCGTTCAATCCATATGTTAAATTTCTGCTGTGTGTTTTTAGATGTGATTTTTTTAGTTCCAAGTTACACGTTAATTACTTTTTTTTTTGTTGGATTATAAAGGAATTATTCCTTGAGCTTGTAGCACTTATTTTGAAAGGTTTGTATATGTGTGAAATTATGTAATGGACAGTATATGTAGCAGTTGAAATAAAAAGCTTTATGTTATCCATGTAAATGAAAGCAACTGACTTGATGATTACTGAAGGCATGTGAGTTCCTTAGCAGTATCTGCCTCTTCAGTGTTGCATACCCAGGACTGCAAAACATGAACTTCACTAAGCTACAGAGCTATGAAGAAAAACTTACTACATTTCAAGGCCATTAAAGTGCTTAATTTCAATATATTGGGCAAGCTTATTTTAACCTGTTCAGTATTTATTGTATTTGTAGCTCACATTCTTTAAAGTCTGTGTAGTCTTACATCATCACATTTTTGTACAAACTCCTTAAATTTATAAACAAGACGGACCTTTCAGTTTTGATTAGTATCTAATCAAGTATTATTAAAAGGCTTTAATTTATTTATTCGGACTTAACAAACAGATACCTTTATTTAACTGTGGATCTGTTTCATGTGCAGCCATTTTTGAATTAAAATGGCTTTAAACATTAAATCTACCAAATACAGATAGTCCAACATTTACTAGAAAAATATGGATTATACTGTGTTTTGTAGTCATGCTAAAATCCATGAAATCAGTATGAGATCCTTAATCATTCTTCTCTTCCTCATAGTAGATACTGTTTCTATCCCTTCTGTAATGTATTTTTTTCCCTCTGAAGTAGGAAGATTTCTTCCTATTGGCTGTTATAATTGTAGGTAATTGGAAGCTGTACATTTTACCTTTTCATCAGCATCCTCTCTACTTCACTAACAAATCAGTGCTTCTGTTTTTGAAATTGGGCAGTGTATAATCATTCCAAGCTATTTTGGTTTTGTTTCTTGCTTTTGTTATGGCATTTCATGAGTGAATGCAAGAGGAAAGACAACATGGATTTGAAAGGTATTTGGAACATTTTTATTTCTGTCACATCCTGCATTGTTCTGTTGTTTTGTGGTTTTTTTTTTGTTGTTGGTTTGGTTTTTTGTTTTTGTTTGTTTGTTTTGTTGTTTTCCTTCTGGGTTTACAGTAGTTTTAGGAAACTTCAGGTGCTTTTAATGTTTATTTAGAATTCCAAGTGTCTCTGTCCTTTTAAGCTTTCTGTTTCTTGTTGTTGACTGTGGCAAATAAGCCTGAATGACAGATGACTTTACCATGTATCTTTTTATATTGTTATGAAGTATATTTCTTCTGTAAGCTGGTATGAATAAAAACGTACCAAACTTGAAGATCTGCAAGCTTTTCCACATGCAAAGTCGGTGACAGAATTTGTCATAACAATTAAGGAAGTGATAGCACAGTAGGGCTCTAAATGCAAATGCTTTTTTCCTGCCCCCTCCCTCCCCACTATTCAGGCATCAAGAATCCATTTGGTATTTACTGTGAGCTCTGGGTGATCAGACTCAATGTCTTTTTAAAGTCAAGATTCCACTTTTAGAAGCAGTATGACTTCTGGTATTACTGGAGGAATCCACATTTTCTGATTATGAATTGAGCATCGCTAAACAAATGAAGACATAAAACGTGTGTATAATTATGTATCTGGGCAGTATAGATTTCTCAATTACCGGCTGTTTTGTAGTGCCATTTAGTTTAATAAAGGCTTACTAATGAAAAATTAATGTAAAAGTTACTTGATTCATTTTGTTAGCATATATAGTGAGAACTAGCTTCAAAGGAATGCATTTGAAATTAAGGTAGGATTCACAGTCTCTACTGCCCAAATACTTTACACATTCAGAGTCACTTGACCCAAACTAAAATTTCCTTGAGCAAATGCAGTTATGTGAGATAACTAAGTAAACCAAAATTTTGTCATGTTGATTTAGTTATTACAATTCTGAAGTTTTGCTGTACAAGATGTTCGTGGTGAACATCAAATGAGTCCAGCATTGCTATTCCCTTAAGTTTCAACTTCAGATGGAACACAGACACTGTAAATAGCTTAGAAGAGAATAATAGTAGTTCAGTAAATAATTTCAGAAATGGTGATGAGCTTTTAAGCAAAATTAGCACTTAAAAATAGAACATTTTAATTTTCTACTACTTGCTTTCAAAGTGAAGCAAGACCAATCAGTGTTCCAAAAACCATGGAAAAGAAAATAGGACAATATTATTTGTAAGTTATATGATTTATGGAGGTTTTACAGTTGTCATGTAGATTTGGCCACGTACAAGAAGCTGTTTGGTGCTGGAGAGACATGTGTCCTCTTTACCTACTTAGCAAATACTGCTGGGGCCTAAGAATTGATTCAGATTTTTAATGTCTCTTAAGTGCTTGTATTTTTTTTTTTTTTCTTAGACTTTAAAAAGACATTTGCCTTGTTTGTATCATGGCAATGCTTTAAACTTTTTTTTTAAACACTCTGATTATTGTTTAGTGAGTACTGTAGTAAATTTGAGCATTGTGGCCCCTTGGCAAAGCCAGGCTTTAAGTATGGGATGCAAAGCAATTTTGGAGGAACAGACTTTGGGGAATGCTACTGTTCACGTTAGTGTCCATGATAATAGTTTTCAGTTCCAACTGTTGCAAAATAATAGTAGTATATAACATGGAAACAAAAAATAGAGGTAGCGTGTTAACTCTGTTAACATAAAATATAATTGTTGTTATACAGTAAAGCTTTTCTAGTATCGATGAAATGTCTGATTCTCTAAAAATGCAGTGTGTTCTATGCTTGCTTTCTTTTGGAGAAAATACTTTTTAATTTCTTTCTAATATTCCAAGCTTTGATAAGTCTTCATTTGGTCCTGAACAGTTGATATTATTCTATTGCAAAAGTAGGAACTGTTTCTAACTGAAAAGAAACCTTAATTTATAAATTGTGCCATATAGGTTTCTTACTGTAGACAAGCTTGTTTATGGCTATCTCATTTTTCTTATGTAAGTCGCCTAATGGAGTCTTCACTGTTATGTAAGCACTGACTGCCTTGGTCCCAAGCAGTCTGTAGTCTGCATGCATCTACTCCTTTCAACAAACTCTTCATTGTGTTAGGAGTTCTCTAAGCATTGTTTTCTCAAAGCAGCTTTTTCAATCAGTATATCATTGCTGTTTTTAAGGGTTTGGAATTGCATTTTGTCTCACCGACTAGATTTGGTGCTGTTACCTTGTTAGTTTCTTACAACTGTGGAAATGTCAGTGCAAAACTAATATAACAGGGTGATTTAGATCAATTAGCATTCAGCTGGTGTATCTGATTCATGCAGTATATCTATCTTTAGTTTTAAATCGTATAATAGTGACTTAAATTCTTAGAGAAGTTTAGTCCAATCATCTTGACGTTAATTGCTTTTCTTTTATTCAGCCTTATGTTGATTTTAGTCTTTGTAGGCTGTTTCTTCTTTTCTCAAGACACTGCAACAGCTGCTTTGAAGAAAGGGTCAGTAGGATTGAGACGTGCAGTTTAAAGGACAGACATGGATTGGCTTCTTCGATATCAGTTTAAACTTTTGTCAGCTAAGCAATTTTAAATCTGCAAAAATAATACTTTTTCCCCCTATCAAAAACAGGAGAAAAAATATCAACAAAACTGTAGATCTATGACTGTGTGGTTTTGTTTCTTTGTTTTTTTAAAAAAAGCAACAAGCTCATCCCCTCCACGCCTGCAAAAACCCCAAACCAACAGTAAAAATCTCCCTCACCCCTCCAAAAAAACCCAAACTCAAAAAACCCACCAGCCAGGTAAATGGTATAGAGCTTGCCAAAAACTCTATTCCAAGTTAATTCATTATAATTCGAACTCCTCAAGCCTGAATTATGTAAAATGTGTCTTCTATCACTGAATTAAAAGCAAGTGTTAGAAAATAAAGGAAACGTGAATCTGAGAATCTTAAATTACTTTAATTCTCATGATTAATGCAAATGAGGTTTTGGACCTCCATCCCCTTTAATTCTTACAGATCTTTGGGCTACATGAATCAGAAGATCATTCTCCATGCCGAACTAGTTACAGATCATTTCAGTGTGTTTAGTGAAGTATTTAATGTTGTTATCTGTAGACATAAGGTGAATGGATATTTTAATTTTTCTTCTAGAAAAAAATAATCTCACTCATGCTACTAATGTATTAGGTGGAAAAACCTGCTGTGTCCAATACTAATTTTCAGGTAGCATATTGATCTGGAGATGAAAATACCACAGTGTTGTCAAACTTTCAGTAGTGTGATGTCTCTTTCACAATAACTGAGAATGGTGGTTTTTTTCTTCTTTCTTGTAACAAAGTTCTGCTTTCTCTAAAGATACTGGGAAATTTTCTTTCACATCAGTGAAGTTAGAACTGCATCTTGAATGACCTATGGTCTTACTCTCATCTCCTGTTTGAAAGTTATGGCAGGAGTAATACTTTCTTGGTGTTGGTAATGTTTTTAAAACATAGTCCAAATCAGCCTGAATATCGATCATTATGTGTTATATTTCTCTAACTAAAAGAGAAAGCCCTGGTTTAAGTCACAGTAAATTCACTCTCTTCTGCCATCAGCACACGATACTTTGCAGCATTTTCTGGGTTTTGCAAGCACAGCATGATCCTCTTCCTTATGTTGTTGAAAGCAAGTATGTTCTGTTAATATCTAATAGAAATATGAGATGACTTTAGTAAGTTTATGATACACACATTACACTTTCAATAATGTCTTTTAATATGTAAATTGTCAAATGGACAATCCAACTGGAAAGCATCATATCTTGAAAGGAAATGAGTGCTAATTCCCTTGCTTAATGCATTTATGGTTGTTTGTTTTCACATCCTGTATTGGAAAATGCTTACATTTCAAGGTTAAAAGAGCCAGTCTCCATGCAAATTATCTTGACAGTGAAGGTATGTAAAGCCATGAATAGATGCCGCATTGTAGCGGTGATTCACTCTTAAGCAACTGCTAATCAATACTCTACACTTTCAAATGTCATTACTGTTCTGTAGGGTACAATTTTTTGTTGCTGATAGTAAGTGGTTACACATTGTACAACACAAATTATATATTGATAGGAGAGCTGTATTTTGGGTTGCTGTGGAAGCTTCACCAAAAGTTCTTCATGAAATACTTTAATACGTTGGTTTGCTTTTTCTATGTAGAATGTATTTGCAAAATTGCAAAGGTGTTTTTGTGACACTATTTAGCATCTGCCCAGTTCATTTGTAAAGATTTACTTTCTTCGAATGAAAGACAAAGTCATTGCAAGATTTGTATTTAATAAGGAAGTTTGTGCAAAACCAGGTCTTTTTGGTTGTTTTTATTTTTTAAGCATAGTTGGAGAGAAGTTGGGAAGGGTCTCTGAAGCCTTTCCAGAGGTGATGATGTAAGACATGAGGACATCGTGGCTGGTCAAGAGAGACAGACCACATAGGAATGTACAGCTGTTAAAACCAGGAGTCAAATTTAATCTGTGAATAAAATAGTAGACAGTAGAATACAGAGCACAGGAATTAAGCTGTCATAAATCCTTCATACCTAAAAGAGCTGGCTTCATGCAGTCTTTAGCATGGTTACAGCAGTAGCCAGAGCATCTTTTAACAATTGTTTTAACAAGCTAGACTGGATTTGACAGTAGACAGAAGTCAAGTTTAGAAGAAAATAATTTGTTTAGATGGACAAAGGTAAAGTAAGACCATTTGATCAAAGATGTTCTTTGGGAATGAAGGGAGAAACAGATTTGAATTTAAGAAGTTGGTGTTAGATACATAACTGTATGTTTGAAATTACCTGGATTCAAATCTTGGACAAGCCTATTGTTGGGAGTGTGTGTTTTTAAATGTATCTTCAAAATAGGAATGTCTGAGCAACAGCCGGTGCCAGGCAGTGTTCAGGAAGGAGATGGTGATTGAGGAGGTGAAGGTCATTGCTGTAGTGGAAGACAGAAATCCTTAATATGCTTTGCTGGATGCTTTGTATAGAAATACGGTCTTCATTTCATGCACATGATGTTCAAGTTTATTTCCTTGGAAGATCCCTAACGTTGGGAAATTTTATTTTTTTTTTCCAGAATACTCTTTCAAAACCCTATAAGAAGACAAATTACCTTAGCAAGAGCGTTGGAGGAAGAGATGGGCAGGATTGTTTTTTCTGCTCCTAGACTAGATTATATAAGTAAACATTTGTAATCATGTATAGATGCCCTCAGAGAGACTGAACTCTTGCACTAGCTTCCTGTTAAATTTGGTATTTCCTGTTCGCTAGGAGCACTAATTAGTTTTCTCTTGTATTTATGATTCCTTTTGCACTTATTACATGCAGTATTATTCTCTTTCATCTCTCTGTTGACTCTTTCTTTTCCTGTCAACTCCACCCATCATGGCCATTATGCATGTGCCAAGACACTGATTTACAGAAGTCAGCAGCAGCAGAGGAAGTCACAGACTTCAGGTGTCCTTGCTGCTTCTGATATCTGTGGCTATTCTGAATACACTGAGGGGATGAGGAATTTTTAACCTCAGAGGTTCATCTGATGTGATACGTTTTACCTGCTCCCCATTTTGGCCATATTTTCTGGTGAAATGGCTGATGGGACTATCTTTTAATCTCTGTAGAAAGCCAAGAATTGACTGGGAATCTCATGTGTGATAAAGCATATGTCAAATCCATATTTATGTACTAGAAATGTTCTAAACTGTAGAAACTCTTAAAGGTAAGATACATATATTGCATAGATGGAGAAGGACAGCCAGTCCTGAATTCCCAAAAGCCTTTCAGTGTCTGATACAGACAGGTACACTGTCTCAATGAGACAATAACCTTCAAATAAACTAGAAAAGTAGACAGGGAAAACATCTGCCAAAGTACATTAAAAAAAAAAAAAAAAAAGAAAGAAAAGAAAAGTATTTCCTTCTGTACCGAGGAAGAAAGTGTGGAGAAATGTAAATGTGTCAGGGGAGAGGGGAAGAGAAGAACAAGTAGGTCTGTTTCACTAGACAGCGATGTAGTGCCATAGGCCAAGCTGTACCTGAGCAAAACCAGTAAAAAGCTGAAAGGAAATATGTCGACATTCTTCACATGTGGAAAGCCAGCAAGAAGATTAAATATGTTCTGTATATCCATGATAGCTGAACAAGAATGGGTCTTTAAACACAATAATTAAAATATTTTTGTTGTTGGGTTTTTTTCCTTCTTTTTCTTTCCTGGGAGAAAACACTGGAATAATGTGGAACTCATGCAGGGTGGATTTTCAGAACAGGTTACCTGTAGACCTCACTGAACTGCTTTATGTTAGGAAGATGAGCTACATAATCTTTTATTTTGGACTATAAGCAATGAAAGTAATTGTATTTCTTCCTTGGTGTCTATATCTATGCACTGTTAATCTTTGTGCCTTTATGTCCTTAAGACACAGCTGGGGAGTCCTTCAACTTTCAGAACAGAAACGAGTTATAAAACAGTCATTGTTGTACAGGTTGGCTGAACACTTGCTGGTTTGTTTTTTTTTCTGTTTTTTTTTTTTCCCCTCACCTTTATAAGCATCCAATCAAATGATCTTATTGAAATGTATGGTTTTTCGCTGTAGAAGGATCAATATATGAATTATAACAGATTAAAATTGTGAGTGGTGTGGATCCCGTTGATTGTTCATTACTTAGTTTGCTTAATAGGTATGACTGGCAGTACTGTCCTTGTTGAAGCTTTGCTCTGAGTTTTTAGGAAAGGGTGGATATTACTTTTGAGCTTCTAATAGCCTCATGAAATGTTTTCCTTTGTATGCTCAAAATGTGAAGTTAACAAGCTTTCCTGAATTTTATGAAAGTGGCAGATTATATATAAACACTGTTCCTTTATAATGTGCGCATTGAGTAGATCTCCTCTGATTAATGTTCTTCTGAATACAGTGATAATGAATTTAAGAATTCTAGTTGTACTCATAACCAAGACTTTAGCATTTGGTACTGATGACTCGGGAAGACTGCTTCTGGGAAAAAACCTTCATCTTCCCTGTTTTTACAACTGCCTTACTCCCACTATGGAACTCTATTTTAACAATTTCTGGAATCGTAGGATTCAGTCTGGAAAGAATCTTTCGAAGGTCCTTTAACTCAACTTCCTGCTCAAAGCAAGTTCTATGCCAAAACAAGTGCAGATTTCATGAGACTTTGTTGAGACTGATCATTAGAACCTTCAAGGACAGAGGTACCACAACTTATTTTGTTCCAGTGCTTGTCGCTACTCTGGATGGGAAGTCAATTAAGCTGGAGCTTCCCATTTCAATTTATGACTGTTCTCTGTCACTTTTCTTACTGTGCACCTCTGTAAATAGTCTTGGTTCATCTTCTCCGTAACTTCCTTGTAGGTGTTGAAAGGCATGATACTTGATCATGGCAGGCCTCTCTTAGACCCCAGTCATAGATCATTTTATCAACTTTTAGTTGCTTCATCAGGTCTCAACACTTTCTTTTCTAATCCATTCTTTTAAATAATTTGCACTAACATTGCAGGCTCTTAAACTGAATTCTCTGCTGTTTAATATTCAGGTGAACTTTTTTCTACAGACACTCCTGTTCTCACAATAGGAGTATGTAACTGTTTTCATAATTATGAATTCTCAAGAGTCATTTCCACTGTTGATTGCATGAATGGGAGAAGTGTTTGGGTATTTTTTTAAATTTTTCATGGCAACACAAGAATTTCCCTTCTAATCTAGGGCTAAATCAATCCCTTTAGCTTCCAGTTGCTTCACTAACCATTGTCTTTTACTATCTTTATCAGCCACAGTATCTTAAGTGAACTTAGTGTTGTACAGAAATAATTCATCAGCTGGTAAAGGGTTTTATGTCTTATCATCTGTTTTTACTTTAAATTATTCTACAGTAGATGGCAAGGAGCTTCTTTGTGCTTTTGTTCGCAAACAAGGGTTTGACTTGCTTTCCTAAAAATGTTACACAGTCATAGTATCTTTAGCCTGTTAGATAAAAGCACTGTGAAAATGCTATTTAGAAGGCATTATAAAAACTTTGGTCAGGGCCACAGCATATAGTGTTCCTGTTGTTCCTCTAGGTCATATTTTACTGTTTGGCTATTCAATATACTCCCAAGATTTTGTGTCAGGCTATCTAAGTCACTAATTTTCAAGACAGAGAAAAAGGTTCTACATACTATGGGTATTAAAATTTGATGTGTTGGGAATGCATCATTGGTCACAAAATTAGATAATTATCTTCTAAAGTGACAAAGCTTCAAAGATGAAAAGCAGGAATATTCAAAATTCAGCTTTACCTTGAAGCTAAATGACTATCATTTTATGACAGCTGTGCAAAATGTATGACTGCCGAGCTGTTTGTACATGATGCTATCGTATTACATTAATAGAAATTTCCACTGATAATGAAAGCTGGTAGGAGGCTAAGAGTAAAGCTTTATGTTATGACTTGCAGCCATTGACTATCTGCATCCAACAGATTTATTACCCCCTACGCACATCGTGCCTTTTACAATATCTTCTGCCATTACTTCAACAAAGTACAACAAGAGAGATGATATTATAGATGGCACGATACAAAAAAAAAAAAAAAAAATCTGAGTACTCACTTCACACTTCAGACTTCCACTTATTACTGCCAACTGTAATGCAATTTTGCAGTAAGAGTAGAGATGAGTTCTGACATCCCCCTGGAACATTCTATGGAAAAAATGGTGGGGAGGGGGCAGAGTGGTGGAATATGAAAGAAAACTAGAGGATTTCTGTTAACCAACTCAGATTTTAATTTTTGTATTAAAATCAAGGCAGCAGACTGAGATTCTGTTATATCTGGTTTCTTATCCTAGGTCTGTGATAACTTTCTTGATGGCCCACTTAGGCCACAGAATCTTGGTAGTCAAAATTCAGTGAAGCCCTTAAGCATGATGTTAACTTAACCTGTTACGTCATACATATAAATCCAATTCATGTGGCTGTGGTAGGATTTCATCCAGAATGCGAAAAGCCTTGAATTGAAAGGTAGAAGGGCAAGCAGGAATAGTTACCCCACCACCTCTAAATGGAGACATCTTTGCCTAATTTTTTGTGTAAAATGGGTCTAGCAATACTGCCTTTTTCCTTAAATTTCTAAACTTTGAAGTTTGGATTAGGAGCAACGTTTTTTTAGAGTATTTAGCATATGGAGAGGATCAGGTGGTGAAGAACAGCATTAGCATATGGATATGGAAGTAAAGCAAAGTACATGGAATGTATCAGCTCTGAGAACTACAAAGCATTAATTTTAAAACATTTTTAAATAAAACTTCTTTCACCACTGGAAAGATAAATGATTTCCTGTAACATTCCTGAATAACTACAAAATTGATAGAAACCCTCTGATTTCTGCTGTTGATATTTGGTATCTGTACTTGGCAATAAATCTCCATATGGCATTGTGTAGGCAAGTGAAATTGAACCCTTTCTTGTCAGAGAATTAATTCTTCTGATGCTTTGAATATGAAGTGATATGCTATACTGATATTAGAAAGTAATTTTCAATTTTGCAAATATTTTTTTTTCCTTTATACAATTTTTTTTTTCCTCCCACACCAGTACTTCTTTCTTATTATCTGTTTTTCACATACTTGCAGTTCTGCACTGTGGTCTGATTTTGGGCGTGTTTTTGTTGTTCTTTTTGGATTTTTTGTTGTTTTATGTTTGGTTGGTTTTGGTTTTGTATGTTGTTGTTTAGATCCTTCAGACTTTTTATGATCGTTTCTAATTTTCTTCTGAGTGAGACCCAACCAATAAGGTTTGTTAGAGTCAAATTCACAAATATCACTCTGTCCTTCTCTGTGCTCCCACTTGTTTACAGCCATTGCTTTAGTCCTCTGGAAATCTTTACAATTACTGTGTTTTTCAGTGCCATAAGCAGATGTAATCATAATGCTGCAGTAAGGATCTGGTCAGCTGGAGAAAAATATGCAGAAATAAAATGAGTAATGGCTTAAGAACACTTTAATACATAAGAATGGGGGAAGGTTATGTGAATACAAGTGTTCTTAAAATTGACTTGTCATTAAGTTATTGACTTGTCATTAAGTTATGATGTTAACATTTAAAAGGAAGAATAAATACATCAGGATCTACACTTTGTGAATGTTATTGGAAAGAAAAGCTTATTATTTCCTCAGTAGCAGCCACCATACTTATTTGTGCCCTGGATGGTGTGTTAAGTGGTGGTGGAGGCGGGTACGGGGGAAGTGAGATGGGGATCCCTCCAAACTTAAAAGTAAATTTTATGTCATAGCAGGAGGGGAAAATTTACAGCATCTTTCTGACAGTGCCAATACCAATTGCAGGAAGGAGTAAGTATCTGGAAGCTACTGCAGTCTGTTTAAAACCAGCTAAAGGTGAGAACAAGGATGGGTAAAGGTAGTAATGAAATGTATTAGGAACAAAGAAGCAGAATGATTGAAGAAAGCATTTTGTTGGGGTTTTTTTCTCTGCAGTTTAATACAATTGGAGGATATGTTTATATGAAGTTCAGTTGACATCTGTGTTCTGGTGATTATTTTTGACAAATCTATTAAATGAATAATTTTCATATTAAAGACATATAAGCCACAGTCAGAAGGTCAAGTTTACTGTTTTTTGAAATGCATGAGTATCTCATGCAGATTTCAAAATTTCTGCCAAGAACTAAAATTAAGAGGAAATTATATGCTAAGAAGTATAAATTTCAATTCAGGTAAGACATCAGAAATTAAATAGAGTCTTAGTAATGACATAGTTCTGACTTTAGTATTTGACTTCCCAGATGCTTAAAATTTGAATGCTATAACTTTTCTACATTTGATGCTTGTTGTGCTGAAGTCTGTACAGCCCCAGTGTAATAGGAGGAGAGTTCAACTACATTCATAACTTGGCACTAATCTTGTCCATTCAACCTTCAGTGTATTATTAATGTAAATATATGTTTGTTCAGTATATCTTCTTCAGCACTACAAAATGTCTGGGGAATACTGTCTGAAAAAGGATGGTAGGAATTGGCATTATGTGTAGGATTGGGACTTATAGTTCTGTGTTGGAATAATTCAAAAGTTAGCATATAGAATTATTCATGTATGGCCATATTTATCCGACTGTATGTTGTTTGTTTATCTTGATTTATAAATATACAGAAGTTGTAGAACTGAAAACTCTAATTATGCTGAAAATTTGTCAGATAAAACCAGATGCTAACTCAGCACTTCTCAAGAGTCTTCAGTAAAATACACAACCTAAAAGCTAGTGTCTTGCAAAGTTTGAAATTCCCATTCTTCACACAAATCCTGTGTGCCTATCAGGTGTCTCTTCAAGAGTCTAATAAAAAACTATGTCTTTCTAGTGTGCCTAGAAGGACAGTAAATCTGGGCAGACTGTACTGTGGCTTGTATTGCTTGGACTTCACTCACTTAAAGCCCAGTTTTCAGTATTACAGAACAACTCTGTAATTTAGCAGAGATGATCCTTTCATATCTTAGTTACTGGCTGAAATGTCAATATGTTTGTTGGCTAGTTGATGCAATCATTGCATTGAATTACATAATCCTCCTTGTGCTTTAGAAGACTCCAAAAAAACTATAGTCCTGGTTTTGCCCCTGACCTGTTGATTAACCTCATGCAATTAAATTCTGATATGTGTCTGGTTCCCTATTTATAAAGATGCAGAAAATTCTACTTGCTGGCTGCAGTTAAAAAAAAACCAAAAACATAAACATTCTGATGAAACTGGGGTATTTTTTTTCCATGTTGTGTTGCTTGGTGTTTTGTTTGGTTTTGGGGTGTTTTTTAATAAAATGACATCATATATCCCTGCTTGTATGTATTGATGAATGATTGATCTGACTGACTGAACAGGTCAATTTTCTGCAACTTTCCTGTATAGTAGCAGTGCTGTTGAAAAAGAAGAGTTTCAGAGTCTGGACAACATAGCAGCTGTTTGCAAAGGCTTAGGACCTTGAATGAGCAAGGTGCATTCAGGACTAACATTAGTATTTAAATCTTGTTTAAGAATAAACTAATTACTACAATATTTGAATTCACATCAGTTCAAGAGCAATAGAGGCAAATGCAGATAGGATTTACTTTGCTTGTTGTTGTGAGTGGCACCTCCATAGTAGTATTATGCCTGAAATAAGGTCAGTTTTGGTAACATCATGCGTGCTTTTAATGACAACTTCTCTCATGAAGTGTTGAGTAGCTCAAATATTGTTAAAAAAAGAAATAAAAAAAAATCTGATTCTGCATTGAGTATCTAAGGCTGAAGTCATGACTGCTCATCAGAAAGGATATGAAGAAAAATGCTGAGGGAAAGAATTGCTGCTGGACTGGCAGCTGGTTAAGGTTACCTGAAAGTAAAAAAATAATTTCCACATGCAAGTGGGTCTGTATCTACTACAATTGTATTCTGCCTTGCAAGCCTTTAAGCCGGTACTTAGAATGCTGACTATTGTATAAATTGCAAAAGGATTAGATCTGCAATCTGGAAGTTGTCTTTTATACTCACAATAGTCATACAGAGTAATGAGACTGTTATCTGTAATGAGACTGTGTTCTGTTGGAAAAGAGGTGTAGAATGTTTGAGGGTGCAGTGTTCTTTAGACAGGAAAAACATTACAGTTTAAATACGAAGAGTAATTATAAATCTCCTTGATGGCTTCACATTAAGCCAAGCAGTAATTTATTTGCACTGCAAAAATGTGTGTGCTTTGCTGATTTTTACTTTTTCCCCTTGGTGGGTAAGAGGTTAGAGTGGAAAGATGGCTTTTGCTTCCCTGTTTAATTGCCTAACAAGAAAAGTAACTGGAATAGAATCCTATTTCTTGTAGGTGAACAATAAAATAAGATTCTCTTACCTAGTGATTTCAACACATGCACTCCCTAATTCTGCTCATTCCTTCCCAGAGGAGCTGGGACAAGGTCTTCTTCATTGTGTCATCTATGAGGAATTGCTGATTTCCTTTTTAATGAGAGGGTTGATATACAACATATCTTCTCCTTTAAGCATTTTTATTTCTTCTTTATGACACTTCTTCACTTCCCCCAATCCTCTGTCCTTGCTGAAGTTTTCTGGTATTATTTGATAATTGACACTTTCAGAATACAGGTTTCCTTATTCATATTTTCAGATTTACTCCTATGTATTAAAAAAAGTGTATATATATATATGTAGTAAAGCCATGAATACCTCCTCAGCTCTTTGAAATAGCTATCTCTTAAGAAATATAATAGCTAACCCTGATGTACATAGAATCATAGAATTATTTAGGTTGGAAAAGACCTTTAAGATCAAGTCAATCATAAGCCTAATACCATGTCCTTAAGTGCCACATCTACACGTTTTATATGTCTCCAGGCATGGTGACACAACCAGTGCTCTGGGCAGTCTGTTCCAGGGCTTGACAACCCTTTCAGTGAAGAAATCTTTCCTAATATCCAAACTAAACCTCCTCTGGTGCAACTTGAGGCGGTTTCCTTTTACCACTTGTTAACATGGCCATCTCTATATCTACAGGCATTATTCTACCTCTTAAATACCTCTTCCTTTTGACTACACTTAGTCTAGAACTTATTCTTGGTTGTAGAATGTGATCTCATTTGGAAAGTCTGAATGATTCTCTGTTTATTCATAGCAAATCTTTTTTAGCAAATCTCTAGTGCCCCATTGATACCTCCAGACAAAGAAAATTGTAGAAAAAAAATCCCAACCTTTTTTTCATTTACCACTCTCTAAGCTTTGCACAGCTGGAAGAATTGTTCAGGATACAAAGGAAGGGTGGGCAGGAGGTAACAGGAATAGAAGAAACATAAATTAAGTAATATTCTGAAAACCTTCATAATTTTTTCTCTCACTACTAACTTCTTAATGGTGGCTTCTTTAACTTGATAACGAAATGGGACTCCAGGGACCCAAGTCCTGTTAATTTGTGTGTCACCAGTGCTGCTGAGTGATCTTGAGCAAATGATTTTGTCCTTCATACATTCTGTCTGGTAGCAATTGCTCAGTTTATATTTCAACAGTTTGCATCCGCTGAACAGTTGCAAAAGTGCTACCTGAAATTTGTTCTTGACTTGCCGTTGTACCTACAGCTCTGTTACCAGGATTGCAGCCCAGTCCTCCAGCAGGATTCATTCAGAATATTCCTGTCACCTATCACTACTTGCTGCAAAACCCACAGAGACACTGCACTGGTTTCAGGTTACTCCAGGTAGTTCAGAGACCAGTTAAAGAGTTTTTCTTCTTCTAATTTAATTTACTTTTCTCAAGAGCTGTTCAGAGGTCTTGCTTTGTTTTATTCTTATTCCTCTCTGTGCATATAGGTCATATTGTGTGACCGCACAGTTGGTTAAGCATAGAAGTATTTGAGCTTATAGTACTGAGTTTTTGGAGATTTAAATAAAGCATGAGAACCCATTTTTCTAGCTCTCATCTGCAACAGTTATACTTGTGTTCAGATAAGCCTTTGAAGTGAAGAAGGGTCACCATTGTTATTTATTTAGGATAAGTGTTAAAAGCAATTAAAATACCCTTACACAACAGGAGCAGAATAGGATTGTCACATTGCAATATGCTTTTTCAAGCTAAGTTAAGAACCTAGGCTCTGCTTGTGGTAGAGTTTTCTGGGCTTTGAAATAGTGTTGTTGAAATAGTATGTATGTGCTTGAGGAAGAGCAAGAAGCATCACAGAATTCCATAGAAAGGGAAGTAGGAGGTATGAAACAGCTTGCAGTTGTAAAGCCCTACTGAAAGAGTCTTTTTCTTTAAATGAACATGGTTGCCATTAAAAAACAAGTAATTGAATCTGTTTCTTTGTACAGCTATAGCAAATCATATGACCTTGAGCTAACTACTGTGCTAAAAAGGGGAAATGATACCTTTTGTATGGTTTCATGCCTCTTTTTCGATTACATATTTAAAATTCTATTTTTAAAATGATTTATATGTCCCACGTTCATCTTAAATTTTCCCTCACTGCTGCTGACTGAAAGATTTTGCAAGATATGTTGTGTATATGTGTAGCTTTATGCCATCCTTACAAAAAACTCTGACAAAACCAAACCCCACAGAACAACAAATTAAAACCCAACCCCACAAAAAAAGTCAGAAAATCTTGTACTAATTTGTATTATGTACCTGTATAAAGAATTATAAGGTTAGATAAAAGAAGATATAAAAAGCTATAGAGTCATTTTAATGCACCTTATTGTCCGCAATTATGCAATTTATCACTAATGAGTGTTGCCTACTGTGTTGTCTGTACTTTGTTTCCTTCGTCTAAATACTTAAAAATTGCATAATAGAACTGTGATATGATTCCAAGTTTGACTAAGGACTACAGGAGAAACTATTTATTTTCACAGCCTGGATAACCACATTATCGGAGAACAAGAAAAATGCTGATAGGATAAAAAAACCAACCCACCCACCTGTACAGATTCCCCACCTTCCCATGTGTTCATTATACATTCAAAGATTGCTGTACCTGTGTGGGGATAAAAATACCCAAGTAGTGCAGCAAGATGCTGTATTGCAGGTGACGTTCATCCAGCCATGTAAAGAAGTATCTCCTTTAGTCTTTTTTGGAATGCAGAGAAATTGTGGAGGAAGATTTGCTCTGTTGTGCCACATAAGTATTCATAGTAGTCGATTATGAAACATAAGAAGTAAAGGAAAAAGGCAGTCGGTGAAACTGGATACCATAGTTCATTGTACTAGATAAGTCAAGTGTCTTGTCTGACCTTCTCAGAGCAGGATTTATTTTTGGTATTTATAATATACCTGCTGGATCCTTTGTGGATCTCTCAGGGGAAAATTCCTTTGCATATAGAAAATAGACTGAAAAGGTTTTAACCAGCTGGATATAAGTATTTTGACTTCCTCTTAAAAGAAAATTTTTTAATCTGTCATTTAAAACTCATGCTACCCTCATTCAGTATATTCCATCTGGATAATAAAGTTAATGTCTTTCAGTATCTATTATTTGAAACTAATAACAATGGCTATTAGGCTTATTGTCACAAATGGCCTATTTGCTTGAAATGTGTTGAGCAAGACTTATTTTTAAATGTAAATACCCAACATTAGTATGATTTCAAAAGTAGAATTTGAAACTTGTTGAGCTGAAGGAGAAGACAAGATTCATAATGTCAGCTTCTCTAAGAAGAGTTGCTTAGAGAAGCATTTTGAGGTTTGCCACTTATAACGGTTTGTAGAGGTAGTGTTATCAATTATCTATAGTGTATTTTGCTTTGAGGCACTGGAAGAATATTAGAAATTTTTAACTGTACATGCTTTTCTAATCTTCTAATCTGTATGTTTTCTGATGACATGTCTCAAGTCTGCATGATTTGCCACACCAGCATTGTTGACTGTATGTAGCTACCAGTGGGTAAAGGGCAGTTTGGTCAGTGCCTGTCTCATCCCACTCAGTAGACAAAGAGAGAGGTGAATCTTTTGTGATTCCCCGAAAGAGGCTGTCTCTGCAAGGCAGGGCAGCCTGGGCAGTAGAGTCACGACAATGACTCCGAGGAACAATAACAAAACAATTTATTATTTCTCCCTAATGGAACAATCAACAAACAGTACTGATAAAGGTGTTATTTTTGTAGGCGATTATTTTACAGCATGACTAAATTTCGAGGAAGAAAGAGTTACTAGAAAATAGGAAAACACAGGGGAGTGAGAGAGTGAGTAAGAGAGAGAGAAAGAGTAAGAGAAGAGGTTCTCACCACCCATGGATCCAGCAACGTCTCACTGGAACAGCCCAAGTCTTCAGTTCTTCGGTGGTGGGTGCACTGCGATCAATATTTTTCTGTCCTTTTTTACCTTTGAGATATGCGGATGGCATTCCCAATTTCCACAGGAAATGGTGTTGATTTGCATGAGCCCCATGAGCTAGAAGTAGTGTGGCACCTGCCCTGTGGCACAGTCAGCAGGAGCACTTAACTAAAGAAAAGACAGAGTTCCACCTATGCAGAACTTATCTCTTCCTTTTGTTAAAGCATGTCTGCAAGGAGCCAAAGCGGGAGCACAGAGACATTGGGAACAATCAACACTTCTCCCCATCAGACAGGTCTTTCCAGACCTTATCACCACACAAGGTTTGAAGCACACAATAGCCAGGCTTTTACAGTGCCACATTTGGTTGACACTGACTCCCTAGCCAGAATGATGACTTCACAAGTTTGGGGATAAGCCTGGAGCATGGCTTAACTTCATGGTGGCTTTGCTGTCATCTAGGTTACCTCTAGAGTTCCCTTCCGATCTATGTGATTCAATATTCGCTGCTGAGCTGCTGTGGCTCATACATGTTGTGGCTCACTCAGTGACAATTGAAACTAAAATGAATGATACAAAATCATAAAAGGTACAAAAGAAACAAAACAAAAAATCCCTGGGGTGATATTTCCTCAGAGCATGCTGCAAACGAGATCTTGGCTTTACTTAGTTTTTTTTGTTGGGTTTTTTCCAAAATTTTAAAGCTTTTGAACATAGTAGCAATTAGGTACTTAAACCATGTATGTCAAGTACTATGTAGAAGTGATATTTTAGTAATGCTTGGTTACTGTCTAGGGAACTGCATAGCCTAGAGACGCCACTATATCATGTGTTCAGGAGTAAATAGTACTAAAAACCCTGCTTAAAATATTTAAGAAATGTGAGGGAGGCAAGAAGGACTCCCTTAGTCTACCCCTCACCAGTGTATTTTTGTGGGGTATAAGTATATAAAGCTCTCATTTTGCTTGGTACAAAGTTCAAACAAATTCAGACTAAATAGAAAATTGTAAATTTTGTTTGTATGTGGGTTTTTTAAATTATTTTTTCCCCTACCCTCATTTTCACACCACACTGAATCTCTGTAAGAGGAGCCCTGTTTGTGTTATAATCATTAGTTAGTATCTGGCCTGTTAATGCCTATCTCAGTAGGTCTCTTCTAAGGTTTGTTTTCAGTAGCAAAATATTCAGAAGAGAAATGACTGCAAGAGGAATAAGTATAATATTAAGTAAAATAAATGAAAAGTCATAATAGCTTTAACCTTCAAACACTTTTGTTCTGGGTAGGTGAAAACCAGGGAAATGTAAGTTTCGCAGAAACAGGGTTAATACAATACTGTACTAACATATGGGTTAAGAAATGTATGGACATTTTGCTGCTAAAAATTAAAATCACATTGTTCTCTGGCTAGCCCATACACTTGATACTTGTCAATATCTACCTATATACAAGTATCTGAATAAAAACACACATTTTGTATGAAACACCTTTTTACTTGTCAGGGTTTTTTGTTTGGTTTATTTTGGTGGGGTTTTTTTTGGTGTTTTTTGGTCTCTCTATTTGCTTTTTTTCTTTAGGATGTTGAATCTTTAGTTGTAGAACTTCATAGGGAATGTGGAGAATTTTCTGTAAGAGTAGGTGTATGTCTCTATCTAGGTGTGGTTCTATCCCTTTTTTTCCTCTCTCCAGAGGAAACGATTCCTCTTGTAAACAGTTGGCTTTTAGTTAGTTGACTGATACTAAAAGATTAACTGTGAAAGTGCCAAAAGGTATTAAGTAACACTGGGAACCCGAGTTGCAGTGACTGCAGTAAGACTAATAGGCTAAGCAATGAGTCATTGATGTACAATCCTCAATCTAGTCCACACTTGGTCTATGAGAAGATTCTTACCTGGATGTCATTAAGTTTAAGCCTTCATACCTACAATCAAATTAATGTCAAAAAACCCCCAGCCTTTCATCTCTGCTCCATACTGAGCCTTTCTCACCCGGGTGGAGTAATAAACAATAGGTAGTTATGAACATGCAAATTAAAACATTTGAGAACACAAAAAATATCTTTGTGCAAACTGATCAGGATTTAATTTTCTAACATTTTATTACTCTGTCTTGATTACTTAACATAATTTGCCCTCTTCCTCCTACTAGAGGAGGCAAATTTTCAGGGAAATGACTCCATCTTTCAGGAGGTTCTCCTTAACCCGTGCCATGTGCATACCAGACTTTTTAGCTAATTTATCTTTTCTCAACTTTTAAAAATAAACCCTTCACCATTTCTGAAGTTGCCTGAGCATCTTCTGTCAATGATTTGTTCTCTTTCCCCCCTTTTTTTTTTTGGCCTGGACTAGTGACTCTGGAATTTGACAATTTCTGTCTTCAGTACAAGTGAAAATACCTACAGACTGTTTCAGTCTGCTTTGACTAGACTAACTGCCAATCTTTCTTCTCAAGTAAGATACAATGACAATGTCCATACATACAGCTTTGTGACAGGCAGCTACGAGAGCGACTGTGAGAACAGCATGGTCTGCGATCTGTTCATTTTCCATTGATGTGACTGCTTTGGAGACTGCCTACAGCTTGCCAGTCTGAAAATCCTGGGCAGCAGATTAAGCTTCTGAACTGTACAGTATATGGTGCTGCCAGGTGTTTTCATGCAGGTGACATCCTCTGTGGTGCCAAAGCCATTCTCCAGCTGTATTTTCAGGTTCCCTGTCTAGAGATCTGGTCCGAGGGCTTGTCAGCTCTCAAGAGAACATACTCAGTGGGTGTCTGGCATCATGACCCCTGTAAGACAAGATGGGTGCTTGTCGTCATTCCTCCTGATATTTCTCAAAAAATTGTCACCTGTATATATTTTTTATTTCCCTCTGAGCCCAGATTCCCTTTCAACAACTGAAGATTCAGATGACTTTGTAGGGTACAGAAAAAACCTGATACACAGTTTGAGTCTCTGATACCACTTCTTTCTTTTCTTATGTATTAGTATTAATAAATTAATATTAATAAATTAGTATTGTTGTTGCTATGCTGATACTGAAAGATAGCCTACATTGCTATCCAGTACTGAGTCACACAATAAAATTAGTACTTTGTCAACACAGGAAAAAAATAACAAATCCTGTGAAACTCTTATCTTTCTAAGATTTATTACCACTAGGAATAATTAAAACACTTAAAGAATAGTCAGTTAAATTTTGAATTGAAGTAACTTCTTGTATGCTTCTCTTTTCTGGAGTGCTCAAGCTAATGTGTAGATTTTCCATAGAGTCTAGTTCCATCTCATTTCATGTCTTATAAGTGCTCCATTTCACAGTCAGCAGAAGTGTTTTAATCTTCTGACACTCTGCTACAAAGCAAGGTGTTTCAAGAAAATGTCACCTGTTACACTGTTAGAGCGAACAGAAAAAGAAAAAATCACACTGGATCCATAATAAGCTTTTATTAGCTTGGCCTATTTAGTAGTTCTTCTTCCTTTTTTGACACTTTCTGTAATAGAGATTAGGAGAAGCATAGGTTTATCACCGTGAAATTAATAAAGCAATTACACAGCCCTTTAAGGCATTGTATTTTCAAGTTTTATTTTTACTGCAAGACTTTCTTCTAAGCTTCAAAAATGGGAAGGGATTTCAGAATTATTTTGGTAATGGTCTGGGGTTTTTCTGTGGAACTTTTTTCTTGCATTTACTGTTTCTTGTCACAGGATGGCAGCATGAGTAAGACCCTAAGAAAAGGTATAGCAGCGAGTCCTTTTTGACATGTTTTCAAGATTTGTACAAGGTTAGCTTTGTTGCCTTTGAAAGGGAGAGGGGGCTGATTTTGCATCTTAAAGACTGTGTACATCTAAGTTTCCAATGCTTGTACGTTGTCATATAATCTGAATATGAATTTATGATGGGATGAAGTGGATAAACTTTATATATAAAAGAAGGAATTTCCATTCAGCTAAGGCTTTAAAAACAGTATTAACTGAATTTTTATATATTGGCCTTCTATTTTCCGGATTGGAATCCAGGGGGTTTGGGTTTTTTTCATCTGTTCTTAGAACTCTGTAGGCCAAGCCTATTTTCTGGATGAGTTCTTTTGTAATTGCTTTAACCAGGTCCTGGGAAATAAGAGCTCTCACAAAAATCACTGGCTTGTATAGGACATCTACTGCTGCTAGACACCCTCATGTCAGGAGCAGTGATTGTACCTCAAAAATATACCATATTTCTAAAATTATACATGAGCCTGTAAATCTTCTCTGCTGAAAAAGCACCCGAATTATGCAGAATTTTGGTGCATGATCTAACAAATAAACTCTGTGCATTTCTTAGTATTTATTTATTTATGCAAGATAGTTTTTTTCCTAGATAGCTATTAGTAGTAAAATCATGCATGATACATTGCCATAGATGGTGGTCTATTTCTTTTTCATAGGAAGAGGTGTTGTTATAGGGCATTGTCAATAGAAGGGGTGATGGGATGTTAGACCTCCCATGGGTTTTAGGTGATACATGTGCTCATGTACCACTTAGTGTGGTTCTGCCTACGTAATCTCTCTTTTCTTGCAGACTTCTTTCATATCAGTTCTTGTTTTGCTGCTGCAGATAATTTTGCTATAAACCACTTAGAGTTGTCATATCCTCTCACATAAAGCTACATCAATGACAAAGCTAACGATGTCTTTGATCAGTTCTGTGGTGTTTATTAGTTACTTTCCTTCTGGGAATTGCTGGGCCCTTTTGAAAGCATCAAAGAATTCTACAATAACCTCCAATGCTGCATCAAACTAAGACACCCTTCAGCTGAAGAGGGCTCTGCATTATCCCTCCAGATGCCATCGGTGCTAGTTCTGAGTCTATTGGAGAGTTCATCAAGCAGCAATATAGTGCTTTTCTGCTGCTGCTGGGGATCTAAGCAAACTTGCTGTGTAGTGCTCCCAGCTGCCAGTAATTTTTAGAGGCTTTAACTATATTGCTCACTATGTAGATTTACATTTACAAACTCTATTACTTTGTCCATTTTATTTTGTGAGTGGTTCATGTCCTTCCTATTCATTTTCTGTGTATTGAGTGTTATTTCAGCTCTAATTTGTTTGACATTCTTGCTAGTAGTATATTTGTATTCACCGAAAAACATGTGAACAATTTCATCTATTGATGCTGTACAATGTGCCTATTAGATATACAAGTAGCAGTTGAATATATCCCCCGACCATTGTTAGCCCTCTTCAAATGATAATGTGGCCACGTTCCTCTGTGAAGCTGATGCAGCATAAGAATGAGTCTGCAATCTTCAAGGACCTGTATGTTGTGCTAGCAGTGACCAGAAATTGAAAGTAATTACTTCCATTACTTATGCAGTGAATAGCGGAGAATATGTGGTTTCATTATGTTCATTAGTTTTACTTGTAGATCACAGCCATTAGCAAATCATAGCAGGCTCTGTTGGGGAGCTCATCCCTTTTCCCATGATGTTATCATGAGCAGAGAGAAAGCAAAAGGTACTTGGCCATTCTCCAGACATTTTTTACATGAAGAAGCGTAGAATCAACCAGAGAGTGAGTTTTAAAATCTCTAGTTATTCTGTACCAGCTCCTTCCCTAAAAATGGTTTTGTACAGTGCAATTTATTATGCAATGATAAAAATACATACACAAATCTTCTTATTGGTCTCTTTTTGTACTGAACTATTTCTGCATATTTGGAAGAAGTATGAACATAAGGAGATTTGCTTTCAATATCTCAGGAAAGAAGAATTATGCTTATTTTGTCCTTTCTGGTTAAAGGTTCTAACAGTAATAAGTGATATTACATAAAAGGATCTCAACGTAGGATAACTAGAGAGCTGCAGAGTCCATGTTCTAAGATCCTCTTCAAGGCAAGAACTAAAAATGACAACTTGTTAACATTTATTTCCTGAGCTGAATTTTAGGCAAATCTGCGTCTTTTACAGAAGCAACTCTACAGAGCAGCAAGCATGTGGGAGTCCTCAGCAGGATCACAGTGTGCTGCTACCAGTAATCTCACTAAGAATTAGTAATGAAACAAGAAGGAAAACAAGTATCTGCTAGTAATGTATAGGCCAGTGAATGAGCTACTTGATATAAATAGTTCAAATACATCACAGTTACAAAACGGAATAAGATGAATTTAAGTGGAATGTTAATTGGACATCTTCTCACTCTTCAGAGAGAACTGGGGAAAATCATAATGCAGACTTCTTGAAATGTTTGCCTTGACATGATTCTGGCTTAGTGATGTCAATTCAGTTATTGCACAAACTGCTGAAGGCACTTAGAATATAAATTTACATGGTAAAAAATGGTAACATTAAATAGAGAAGATAAACTTATGGATAGCTGAATATTCAACTTTGTCCTGCTATTTTGGCTACAAAATAATTCAGATTGGTATTGCAGTGCACCTGAATATTGTATTTTTCATATCAGGTGACAACTGTAAAACTCAGTGCTTGAGTTGGTTAGTTCTCTTTAAAGTAGGATGTTGAGCTGTGAAGTGGACTGTGAAGGAGAACAGTAGAACTGACAGCATCTGTCTTTTCAACAAAAAGCAACCAAACATTGTCTTAAACAGTCTGGTCAAAGCAGCTTCCATCCACAAGTACTTCAACTGGAATATGTAATTTTAAACATTCTGTATGATTCCAAAGAAAATTACTGACTTTGAACTTGTAGTGCAATATTTTAAGTTCAGTTAATGGAGCTGAATTCTGTAATATCTGCTTTATAGTTGGTGGTGTCTAAGGCACTAACTGTTGCTAGTTGACACATAGAGAGAAGATGACTTTATTCCAATTTTAGCAATTAATATTCTAACTTTGGTGTAACTTTGGCCTATAGCTCTTTGCTTCTTTACTTGTTTCCACTGGCATGTTGGGGTTTTGTTTTTTTGATGCCCCTGTGTACTGGATACCCAGATAACACTTGCCTTATGTTCTTTTTCGATGTGGATCCCTCTGTAAGAAAGTAACTTAAACATTTGAAATAATTTTCATACCCCTTCCTCCAGGAAAAGGTATTCATGAGTAAGTCAGCATTTTGCAATAGTGAGAGCTGCATGGGAAAGGTGATGGAGAAGAATGGATTTCTAAAAATGCTTAGACCACTGGGGGATGGAAACTACAACAGTATTTCCCCTTCTTTGAGACTCATGATTAAGAAGCAACGGTTACTTACAAATTCCCAACTACCTTTAGACCAGTTACTCTGGCATTCCTGCTGAGGACAGTTATTACATGGGAGACATTTAGTATTCCAGCAGAATGTCAGAGGCAGACAATGTTACAGTCAGGTTAACTTGCGGAAAAGGTGAGGAAGAGTTCCTTCTCATACAGAGAGAAACAGTGGACTCTTGCTAGCCTACAGTCCATTGAGGGTGAATTACTGTTGCTGATTTTATAAATCATGGCAGCCATTGGCAAAATCATGTGTGTAAGAACAGATCTTATCTGGGAGGTCAATTCTTTGATCCCCTAACCTTTAAGCCCCAAAGTCTCCACTGCTCTCTTTCCTTTGCAAACTAAGTTCTATATTAAGGAATGAATATACATTTCTTCCTGCAAGCTCCTAACCCAAGAAACAGCCTAGTAGTTAGCTGAGCATTTATTGGTGTGGATAAATGACAAAGTAGAAGGGAGTAGGCACAGCACCTTGTTCACAGGCAAGGTTGTGACCAGCTGGTGAATGCTCCCTAAGTGCTCTTTCTGCCATTTTCCCAAATAGCTTTACAAGCCCTAAAGCTGAAATGAGTAAAAGATATTTGTTACCTATGACCTCTTGTTTTTAAAATAAAAACCAAAAAATTGACTTCCTGGAGGGCAGAGGGAAATGAAGCTCCATACTTAGTGGAATTTGTGTTCAAGATAGAATTAAAAAAGTAAATAAAGTGTTATCATGTCTTTTCAGGGGCAGTTAGCTGCTACAGATAAGAAATTCTCTTTTGATATGTAGGTACCTGTCTTCCAGAGGTGCAATGGTTTCTGCACGACTGTTAAATATGTCCTGAACGTTCTTTCTGTAATACATGAAAAATTATTTGGTAGAGAGTATTCACACCTGTTTACAAATTGGAAAATGGTATCATCTATTCAAAGAGAATTAGTTAAAGTGGTGTGGAAAAATATGCAAAACACAATTAATATATCATTTTGCCAATATTTTGCACATTGAGAAATATTAGAGGTGAAAAGTGAAACAGTGAAAGCTCCAAAATGTCTTCTTAAATTTCTACCAAAAAAAAAAAAAATTATATTGAAATGCATAGTAGAAATTTAAATCGTTGTTGCAAAGTGATCTGAAAATTATGAATGTTTCTTCTCATATTCCTATATGGACTTTTGGTTTTAATGTCTATGATGATACTTATTGGTGACTGGCTTTTTGTTTGCATAAGATTATCTCCTTCTTTTAACAGATTTCTTTTTCTGTAATTTCATGAGAGATAAATGACTTTCGTAAATTTAGAAATACAGAATTCAAATATTCTTTGTTTACGTTTACATAGAATATTTTAAAAGGACAATATTCTAGTTCTGTATATACTGAAGTAGCTGAATGCAAATCAAGTGTTTAAACTTTCTGGATGTAGTGGGTCTGGCTGAGCTGCTTTTCCCCACCCAGCCCTCATGCTGCAGCACTGGGAGCTGGAGGATGTTGATCAGCTCAGCCATCTGGGGTGCCAGGGTCAACCCACCACACTGGAGTTCACTGTTGAACATCAAAAGAAAGATTAACATTCTGTGGATTTTAGATACGAGTATGCTATATTTTGTCTGTAGTTTGTGTACAGTTTGTTTAACTTTTCACAGTCAAACACAGCATTTGGTGATTTTTGTTGTGTACGATGGTTAGAGGGTTAAAAAGAATGTTTCGCTTTCAATCTACATACTGCTGTAAGATGGACTCTTACTGTGCTGTAGGGTATATTACATGACATGAGATATTTCACACAAGTTCTAGTGCTTGCTGTTCCTGCCACATCAGGATCCCGCCATAACAATGACTTTAATGAATACTAAAATTTTTTCTGCAAATGAGATCGTAAGGGGATGTAGAGTACTAATGATGCTATTCTGAAAGAAAGTGGAGAAGCAGCCTTTTAAAGCATTTATGGACTTCATCCAAGGGTAGTGAAGTCGGTAAAAATCATGTGACTTCACTGGACTTTGCATCAAATTCATAAATTTTCTATCAAGTCCAAAATTTGCTTGGTCAATATTATTTGATTTGAATTACTGAAGT
This sequence comes from Todiramphus chloris collaris, assembly GCA_025345505.1. Lineage (NCBI taxonomy): Eukaryota > Metazoa > Chordata > Aves > Coraciiformes > Alcedinidae > Todiramphus > Todiramphus chloris. The sequence goes on along the minus strand of JANVCC010000038.1, from coordinate 15,531,954 downwards.
AGCATGCTTAGCTAGTCATAAAAAGAAAATTAAGAATGGTAGAGTAGGTTCTTATTGTGCTATTTAGGGTAGTAGCACTGAATTGCCATATCTGGATGGATATGGTCTACAGCTGTTAGCTACTAGACAGAGGATCTGAAGTGCAGAAGTGAATGCAGGTTCTGTCCAGGAATGTGGTCTGTACTGAACATCTTTTATTCCAAAGGGCAAACCCAAGGTTGAAAAAGTCACTTCTTGCTACTGTGTGTGTCTGTGTGTCCCAAGGACCACTGGCAAGTTTCTTTTATCTTGTTCATTAAGCCATGTATCCTATGAAGAATTACAGCACTGAATTGTTATACTTCACATATGATACCATTAATCTTTAGTGAGTAATTTAATTTATTGTAGGTTATTAGCTGTTCACCTTGAAAACCTGTGAATAAAAATGAGAATTATCCAGATGTCTAGCATTATATACTGAAAATACTAAATTCAGTAATGGTCTTCAACAACAGAAAGGAGACCATGCCAGTTAAAGTATTGGTTTAGATCATCTGTTACGTAATAATTGAAGTAAATCATAAAATCATACACATTGGTAGCTTAAAGGAGTATCTTCCCTTCTTTTTTTTATTCTAATCACCATGTTCACCAAGATGGTTTAGGGTTTGTTTAGCAAGTGGGCACCCTGCCACGTCCATTATTCTCTTCAGTAGTATTGTATGTTGGATTCTGTAAACTAAAATCCTGACTGAATTCATCAGAGTGGTGGGAAAAGAATTATTGTCTCTTATGCATATTGCTTTGTTGTGAGTATAGCAAGAATTTAGCATCATCATTATCAATTAAAAATTTTCTTAGGAAAGATTAGGTTTATGTGCACCTTATATGCTTGTTGATTCAAAACATGAAGAAGGCATTCTGATAAACTTAATGATTTGTTAATATGGATGAAAATTAAGAAAGGGAACTATTTTGAAAAATATGGGCTTTGCATTAAAAAAAATATTTCATGTTCTATTATTTTACAGTTAAATTTTTTAACTAATTTTTTTTAGGTTTTTATTTAGATATAGAAGTTGCTTTTTTTAAACAAGTTAAATTTGGAATTATAATTCTTTTGGTTCTAAATGAAGATCTTGAATTAATGGGTCTTCCTTTTTTTCTCTTTTTGCAGTTTAATTTCTGTTAAACTGTAATTTCTTCCATATAATTTAAATTAATGAGTTCTGATACTTGTGATTGTGCGTGTTGTTAATTTCGAAGGTATGTTATTTTATTGTACTGGCATGACAGCCTAATGGAACAGTAACTCTGAGTTTACAGTATTTTTTGCAATATATGAGAGAAAAGTAATGTTTGTTTTGAAGGGTGTTTTTTTCTTTTCTTTTTTGTCTTTTTTTTTGTCTTTTTTTTTCCTTTTTTTTTTCTTTTTGTTTTCTTTTTTTGTTTTCTTTTTTCTTTGGAGGAGGAAAGATGATACACACAGAAGAGGTATATAGCTGGGTGTTGTGCATTGTCTTCCCCCCCCCTGCAGTGTTATTTCTCTCTTCTCTTGTGGGCATGCACTTTCTTGACTGCTTCTTTACTTCCTGTCACAGTGTATTCTGTCTTAAGACAGCAAAACAGCAAATCTCTTGGCTGGTGTTATGGCAGTGATTACAGGTAGAGGATACCAAATTCAGCTAGAAGGATTTTGTAAAAGTTATTTATTTCAGGGTTTTTTTTTTTTTCCCTTATCTGTCTTGTGGATGTGGTCACAATAATGTTTGTAAAGTACTTTATGAAAATTGAGGGAAGGTGTTTAAAGAATATAAAGCACAGCCATTCTCACATTCTCTGCCATAGTCTTAGAAAAGGATTAAACTTAAAAGCACTCTGTTAGGATCGGTTTGGAAAAAGTAGCAAAGGGTTTCAGTTCATTTCACATGGTTCAAAATTTGGAAGAGGCTTTTCAAATCAATTGTATTTGCAAAGCTAGGCTTGGCCAGATTTGTTTGCTGTCATTTTTACTAGGCCATAAAGTTTTCTTTCACCATAAATAGTTGACATGCTATTTCATACTTTGGAGTGTATGAAAGGGTCTGTTATCACAAATAATAAACTCTTAACTTTTCTCAAAATGTTATTGTCCTGGAAAGCTTTTGTTTATAGTGGATAGTGGATATAGTTTAATTTCTGTAAAGTTGGTTGTTTGTGTTTTTTTGTTGTTGTTGTTTTTTGTTGTTTTTTAATGATTTTATTTTTTTAAATACATTTTCCCCACTGAAAAACCTGACTGATTTTGCCTGCGAGACACTGCTGCTTTGTCGTCTTTGAAAAAAAGCTCGTAGTTATCAGAGACAGACAGACACTTTGGTGTGCTGTAAGCCTAGGATTGTGTACATTATAGATTAAGACACTGTTTTAATTTTTTAAAATAAACTAGAATTTAATGAATATTTTATGTAGAATATTATGGGAAGAAAACTGATTTTACAGCACAGGGTTAACATTTCCAGAATAATTGCCCCCCTTCAGCTGAGTATTATGGGTCCACTGTAAAGTGCTTTATGTTGTAAGGGGGGGTACTACCAATGCTCAGAAAAACATTACCCTTCAGAATTTGTGCTTGCTGTGAAATTGGAGCCCTTACAGAATAGACACTACAGGATAAAAAGCAAATTTCACTTAACAGGTATTGGAGAACTCAAGGAAATATGACTGTGCTGTTGGCTTTGAAGATGGATAGTTGCAGAATGCAGGAAATGTAACTTGAATTTCAGGGCAGAATACAGAGCGTTCATTTGGATTCTTCCATTTGTCAGTACTGTTCTTTCTGGAAAAAAAAAAAAAAAGTAAGTTAGGGGCCAGTGATACAGTGGTTGAGCTAAGTTGTTATAGCAACTGAAATAGTTCAGACATCTGAGGATAGCATTGTAATAATTAGAGATCATGTTGAGCAAATTTCAATGGAAGCAATCTTTTGTAAGGGACAGATAGCTCTGCCAGGGATGACAGTTCTCAAAACAATATTTCCATTGTTCCAGGATGATTGGACATGTAAGGAGCTTCTAGGGCTCTTCTTTAGTATGACTTCCTAAAACTTATGATTGGACATATAAGGAGCTTCTAGGGCTCTTCTTTAGTATGACTTACTAAGACTTGAATCAATTAGTAATTTTCCCCTAAATATCATTCTTCACCAAAATGTGTTTATGCCATTTAATCCTATTTTTTCTTCTCTGTGTTTTGTATCAGAAACTGATAAAGCCTGCAGTGTTTGATTAAAATTAACAAACCTTTTCTAGGGCAAAGGCTTTTTAAACATTTAATGCTACGTGTACAGAGAATATTACAGCTGAAAAATCTGAGGACTCTTAGTAGTTCTTCAAGTTGAGACTTCTTTAATTTTAATAACTGGTTACATTGGTTTTGCCATTCTTAAAACTGAAACCAAACAATTTTCCTTTAGAAAAGGGGTGTGTGTGTGTATTTTCCCTACTTGCCTCATTTAATGTTGCTATTGTTTCTTTATAGAATTTTAAAATGTAATCTCTGGAAAAAGGCAGAGAAGTATATGCCACTGGGAACACCAAACAGCTTAAAGCAGTGCTTAGCAAGAACTCTGTTTTCAGACTTTTTCCATTATCTCTTGTTGCATCAAACATTGAATTTGAGTTGTAGCATGGAGATACAGTACTGCTTGTGCACATCAGACATTCCATATTAGTCATCATCATTTTGTCCTCTTCCAGTCTTGGGTTAATGTTTTCTGCTGTCTTCTGTCTTCTCTACTGTCTGCTCTAGAAGCGAGATACATTCGAATGCTGACGATGTGCAGAAAAAGATACTGTTGTTGCTTTATTTTATTTTTTTTTATTTTATTTGTTTTTCTTTATTTTATGTAATGTTCTAAATCCTTTGCTATTTGTTTCTGGATTCAAGATACACCTCTATAGAAATGGAAGTAAGGCCTAGCAACTCAGCTATATTGTGGACTAAGTTCTATCAGCTGCATGAGTTAGTGAATGAATAGCTGAAAGAATTTCAAATGAGCTTAAAAATATCTCTTCTATTACTTCATTCCTTCTAATTTTTTTAATATGTAATATTTTATATTTAAAAATGAAATTGAATCGGTACTCTTCCTTAGGATGGCATATTTTAGTATATTCTTGAATTTGAAAGATTTTAAAAGCAGATGGTTTTCTTTCGTGAGCTTAAGATGACTACTGAAAGCAATAACTCCTTCAAGGAAGAGTTAAATGGGATAATATTCATGTGACCAACAGCAATTTTAGATGTGCAGTTGGTTATATGCCTTAGAGTTGGAAAGCAGTATAATACAGAAGTTGTGCAATCCACTGTTATACCCCAATATATTCAGTATGACCTAGTTCACTTATCTGCTACTACTTTAAACTTACAGAGTTTGAAAAACCAGAATACTGAAGTGCTACATAATAGTTATGTTCTGCTATATTGCAGTGTTTATAACATTGTGTTGATGCTTGCAGGCTTTGTAATAGCAACACTGTTCGGTTCGACAAATGCCATAGTCAGTCTTAACCTCTACCTTTTAATGAAAATTCCACACAGCTCTCAGGTGAGGAAAACTCCTGTCTTGGGAGAAATTGTATCTCTTAAAGGGATATGCTACCATTAATGTCACAAAGGGAGAATGTGCTATCCTCTCATCTCTCCTTGGTCTCTCTGATTCCCTTTACTACCTATGAACTTACTGCAAAAGAGCAGGTTTGGTGGTGCAGCTGAGACCTATAGAATCATGTTTTATGGAAAGTGGAAGTCGAAGTGGCAAAGAGGACAGTAAGCATTGCTGGGAAGGGAACAGGGAATGAAGCAAATCATTATGCTATGTTATTAATCCATGCTGGACTCAAATATTGAATAAAATATTGAGATGGAAAATCAGCACTGCATATGATTACAATATAATGAGAAAAGGTAGACCAAGTCTTTAATATGATGAGTACAGGACACCTTTTGGGTGAAATTAAGACTAGCATGTAAAAGAAATGCAAAAGGGAGGAAAGGATAATTTGAAAGCTGTGTAAAATCACTGAGGACAGGAAAGAAGCCATCAAGGAATGATTCAGTTTCTCTTAACAGAAGAGTTGAAGAGTATCATGTGAAATTCAGTTAAAAGTTTTGATATAAAGATGCTGATTCCAGTAGACATAATTAATCTATGTAATTCATTGTGATGGCATGTTACCAATGTCAAAGTATAAATAAGTTCAACAAGCAATTAGATGAGTGCACAGAGGAAAGGTTTACCAAAGAGCATTAAAAATTAAATAGATTCAGTTGCTAGTTTTGTCTTGATGTTCATGCACCACAGATTATTGATGCCTAGGAGATTATATCAGAAGAGTGTTAACACAACTTCTTTCTCTTAAGCATCTGCTGCTGGACACTGTATTAGTGATGAATACCGTGTTCATCCAGTGTGGCTATTTTTGTGTTCATAATGATTATTTGTAGGCTACATAAAGAATACCTTGTTTGTTTATGCTAATTATGGGTGACAATATAAATCCTGGTTGCTTCAGGGCAATGAACAACACAGGAGTCTAGGCATAACTTCCTGTGACAAACAGAAACAACCCCACAGTGTGTCATTGTATCTCTTATTTATAACTTGACTTCTTTGCATTCCGTTATAAATGTTTTGTGTGTGTTAGCTTGCTGAGTAGAGTTGATGACTTGAGTGTTGTATTGTAAGTTTTGGTAATGTTCTAATATAAGTAGGCTTTGATTGCTGCATGCTAGGCTAGAAGAATTATTGATTTGCACTGCTTATCTCTTGAACTGTATGTTGTGTATTTAACACATGTAAAGGGAAGAAAATGACAGATACTGCCTTTTTTGCTGTCAACTGTGAATTGCAACAAACTGTTTTATACTGCTGGTTCTTCAAGTAATTTGCTGCGTTGTTGTGGATAATATTTGTTAATTCAATTACTTTAAAGTTCCTTGATAAATAATTTGTTAGAGTGACTATTTGTGAAGGTTAATTAAAATTACTTAGCCACAGAAGAATCAATTGACATCTGAAAAACTGAAAACAGCATTAAGTGGCTGACCCACTGACAAAACTGGATATGCACTTAGATGGGGAACTCCATCTGCAGAAGCCTCCATCTTCAATGAACTTGCACAGGAACGCTGCTCTTGTTGGTTAGGTGTGCTGAAGCCCTGGGAAGGGCACTGTGAGTTGAGTTTTTTTCTGTCATTTCACAGTAGTTCCTTACTATCTATGCTTGCAATTATTTTTTTTCATTTGTAAAACAACAGAAAAGAAAATTAGGAATATAAATTGCTATAAATCTTTGATATATAGTCACCAGAGTCTGTAGTCTTGCTCAAAATAGACCACTTAACTAATTAGATATCAGTAACTTCGTTGTTTTTATTTTTTAGCTAAAACAGCAGAGCTGGGTACAGCTAAAATTAATTTTGAAAGAACACTTTACAATATGCACGCCTCTTTTTCATCTCTTTTTACCCTTTTTTAATAGTGAAGAGCAGTAAATTGACTTGAAATTGGGCCGAAGAACTGACACTTACAATACTTACACCATGGTTATTTTGTGAGAAACTAACTGTAGCATCATTAATCAAGCTGTCAGGTACAATGTGCAAGTCCTGTATTTATTACATAAAGAGGAACTCCATGAAAAAAATGGAACCCCTATGATGAATAGACACAGGACACCAATTATTGAGGTGCTATTAATCATTATAATCATAGTTAACATAGAATAGAGACTGTGAACTTAAACTTCTGTGAGGAAGAAATGTGCCTGTATTCACATTCATGTATATGATTTTGAGAGCTTTATAATCTTAAGCATTCATTTGATGAGATGACAACTAGAAGTGAATGTTGCCAGGTTAACTTAGAAGCACTTATAAAGAAAAGTATGATGGATGAGAAATTTTCTTGCCATGCGTGCTCTGGGAACACATGCATCACACTGACTTTCACTGTCTCTCACTATCTTCCTTGTGAGTTCTAATGTTATGTTTTACAGAGAGATTTCTTCTATTCATTCTTAAGATGATACTCTTTTTTTCTGGAATTAGAAAATTTCTCATTGTATAAGAATATGAAATGGATATAGTTGCAAATGAGAAGAATGGCATGGAACATGTAAAGAATATATATTCCTACTGATAAAGAGGAGAAGTCTTTGTGTATCTATTTAATGAATATTCATGATTTTAATTTCTAACAAATTGGTTTCCTTGTACGGTAGACATCACCATGACTTAGTTTTTCACATAAGTTTACTTCTGGGGCAGATATTTTTTTGGTTCTTACTCATAATTCCTGTAATGTCTGGATCTGTCTATATGAAATCCAAGTATCTTAATTAATTTGATGCAAGGAAAAAAAAAAACCAAACCAAACAAAAAACTGTAGAGGCAGTGGATCTCAGACTACTTTATTGCTGTGTAGCACCACCATAAGACAGTCTCTATTATCAAAATAATGTGTAACATGAAAAGTGTATGTTCCACTTGAGACTGCAAAAAAAATTCACTGGCAAATTGCAGATCTTTCAGAAAATGCTATGAAAACATAAATGGTTATGGAAAACAGAGACACATTTGTCTTGAGCAGGAGCTGTACAGAATGTTTTAGTTCTTTTACCTGTTTGAAAGATCTTCATGAAAATATTTAATCTCTAAAGCAGTATATGTTTTAGCCTTGCCTTTTGCTCCAACATTAACTTTTGAAAGCCATTCTCTTGTATTTTTCCCTCTCTCTGAATTAGTTCTCATTCATTTCAGATATTTTTAATATTAAACAAATATAGTTATTTGGGTGACCGGTGCAGTAAACCAAATAGTGATATTTAAGCTCTCTTCAGTTCATCTGCTTGATCTCTCTTTAGCATTTTCATAAATAACTTTAGGAGCTGTGGCAGAAATTTAAAGTTCAATCTTACCCTGATATATTCAGAACTGTACCTTTCTCTTTTTTTAACAGGATTTGCATAGAAACCCTGTCTGCTGCTTTGCTTGTGCTTTTCAAATTACAACTTGAATCCTAAAGAGTTTGCAACATTTGAGGACACTTTCTGAACATTCAACCACAGAATATTCACTCAGAGCTGAGCAAAGTCCCAGTCAGAATTAATTGCTAAAATTATATAATTACAGCTGCAGTGAATGAGACTAGACCACAGCATCTGTTCCAGAATCAACTGCATTTATTCTTGGGAAAAGTGCAAAGTGGGATATATTCTTTTCTGTGCCATTTTATGAATTCCTAAATAAAATAGTGGTTTATTTTACAGGGTATTCTCAAGTGAACTAGATATTTTAAAAACACTATATGGTGATAATGTTACCCAAAGGAAGAGAAGAATTATCACTTAAATCCTGAAGGGTTTTTAGATTTGGTTTTCTTTTTATCTGCTACAATAAACTATCCAAAGATTGAGATTACTTTTTTTATAATCATCAAAAAAGAAAGCAGTAACTAAAAAAAGGAAGTTCCCTGTATCCTGAGTCCAAACAAATTAATCTTGGTTTTATGCCTGCATGAGGAACAGTAAGTTTGCCTCTAAATAGCAAACGAAACAGAGCTGGGGAGGGTGCTTTTGAACCTACAAAGACAGCATGAAGAAATACTACCAATAGCAAAATTCTTTTCTCGGTTGCCGCGTTTTCGTAATCTAAGATAGGATTATTTTCATGTGATAAGTGTATGAAAGGCAGTTTATACTTATAACATAAACTTTGGTACATAAGTAGGATGAGCTCTCTCTTCTGGTATGTAAATGCCAAACTAAAGATACTGATGTGCTCTGCTCATCAGTTATCTAATGGGTTTGCTTGTCCGGGACCAAGTTATGGCAGAATTGGCACTCTCTGAAAACTGCTGTGGATCACATACTCAGAAAGGAAAGATTTACTATTTTTGAAAAAGAGAAGCTGTAGCCTCAAAATACACAGCGAGAAAGGCAAAAGCTGCATTTGAGTTCCTTGCTTGAATGAACAATGTTGCTGTCCTACCGATTGGATCTGTTTCTGAACTATCAAGCAAGCAATAAGGAAACACAACCTTTTTTCCTAATAGTACCCGTCCTAAGCAATCAAAAACTGTGAGACAGTCCCCTTAAAACAAGAGAGTGTTGAGTACTGGAAAGGGAACCAGTTCATCACGCCTACTTGCTCTACTGGTTTTTAATCTTGAGGCTGACTAATTTTCAGGATTTACTCTAAAATCATGAAACTGGTATATATGCTTTTCAATCAGAATTCAATTTGTATGTAATGAAGTATTTTTCCACAGAAAATGAGCATTTAAAAAGGCATCAATCAGCTGGAGGTATGCAATGATGAATTAGAAAATTTGGCAGATGCTGTTCTGCTATGGAAACTCTAGGACTTCAGTGTTATAACACAGCATTTATTAAAATGAATTTACTGTAAAACATTTCAGAATACTTAGATACATAAAACTTAGAATGTATGTAAGATTTATGTTCCAAACTAAAAAGTATGTCTGCGTATTTCAAACACTTCATAAATTATGTTCCTTTAAATTCTGTCCTCTTTAAGATGTCTAGTAGTATGTTGCTACTGAATCCTTGTCACTCCCTTCATGTTAACATCAATAGTTTTTTGAGTATGTTTTTTGCACCTATTAGATTTGTTAATACAGTCTGATTTAAATGCTGTCTTTGCTAAAACAACCAGGAAGAATGTGTGAGGCTCTCCTTTAATGTAAAATATCAACTAAGAACTGCAGCATCAGTTCTGTAACTTCATTTACTGCTCTTTCTTGCTAAAGAGGAAGGGGTTTTTTAATATCTCACACATATAATAAATGTTGACAATATTTGTCAAAAACTTCTTATTAAATGGGACAAAGAGATGAAAATGGATTTCACAATAAAAAGAGCACTCAATCTCATTTAGAATGTATAGTCTTTTTTGCAGTGCCAATCTGCAGAGCTGTTTGAATGGCAATGAGTTCTGGTTATATGAACAAGGTATTTTACTGACTGAATTGTTAATGTGCTTAATTTTCAGCAGCCTTTGCAGATGCATGGAGGCATATTGTGAGTTACAGCTGTGAGCTTATGCATTTGTGATAGTTCCTAAAATTACATTTTAATGTGCTTTCTTGGTCTAAAACTCATTTTATATTCACGTGTTAACTTCTCTCCACACTAAGTTGTGTAAGACCACATTTATTTACAACCTGCCATTGTTATACAATGGTTAACACAATTTAAACTGAAGTCAGAAAACAGTAATTAAAATGATGGATAAACAATAAGTTTACTACAGTAATATTTCTACAGATTTCTCTCCTCTCATGTCCTACCAAGTATACCTGAATACATGCATGTCTTGCATGTGAGGGGTAAAATGAGAGGTTATCAATCCAGTAGTTACAGTATTTGCTTACTATAGTTTGGTTTACTTTAGTAAACTGTAGTTTTACTTTACATGTTTTTAAAACTCCGCCTATTCATCGTGGGGCAAAAGATGACATGGTCTTGGTATTTTCTTTCTACTCCTATCCGACTCTTACTCTTTGTATTGCAAGATCATAATCTAAGAATTTAGTGGGTAGCTCATGGAAAACTGATAAAAGGTGAAGGCAAATATGTGATAGACTAGAGGGTAAACCTTTAGGACATTTCTGTTTTCTTCAAACTGTTTGTATTTGGGGAGGGACAAGACACACAATAAAGGAGTTAATTATGGTGCTGCAGAAGAATTTAGTTTAGAAAAAGCAAGTCCAGAGATGTTATACATATTGTTGGACCTTTGACTGTCACTTCAGTTTTCAAGATGCATGTTTCTGGCTGAAGGAGGTTAAACAGCTGTGAACTATATTTGGGTATGTATGGTATGTGTGTGATGATGAAAAGCAACAGTGCAATCCACGTCTTGGAAAATTATGATGATTAAACAAACGGAGAAGTTTTTTTCAGTCTTCAGGATATATATAGTCTTACAACTCACAGATTTTAGGATGCTCTTTTTTTTTTTTTTCCACATTTTTTTTCTGTTGCTATTGCCTTATGTCTGTAACTGAGTCCTCAGATTTTGAATTAGTGACCCCCTCTTTTAATGTAGTTTGCATCAATTTATATTGTTAGTTTTTATATTTTGACTCTATTGTTTTTGTTGCATTATACTTTTTATTATAAATCAATATTTAAACACATACTTCCAGGATAGAAAAATAGGAGTATTTTTTAAAAATTACATGATACTATGTGAGTTCAATCAAAAGTCTATATTAGAGTTGCATTTATTTTAAAAATAAAACTCTTTTACTAAAATTATAATTTGGAGAAACCGTTTTTTCCCTAAAAGGAAAAGAGGTCTTAGGAAAACAATGATGAATTTTGGGTTTGAGTTCAGCCTTTTATAGTGTAGGTGTTCTTGTATTTTATAATAGCTGTATGCTTTAATCCTGATATGGACCATATTATTATAGGTGAGTTGAAGGGGAACTCCTTTTCTTTGTTTTAGAATGTCTTTTAAAGTAAAATTTCACTGTACAGCAACTTCCACATAAGCATTGGTGACCATCCTGACAGAGACAATTTCAGGAGCATGTTCCTATCTAGGAGAAGATGCGAATATTTTTGACAAATAGGTGGCAAGAATCTGGAATTTGGAGGAAGCAGCGGCTGCCTGTGGATTAGCTGTTAAGTAATTTGATGGTTTATATGATGGGGAGGAAAAAAATCCCAAACTCTTTGAAGACTCCACTTTGAAACCTGCTACTAATCTGTGTGCTCTCATCAGGATTTGAAGACACATCAGAGCTCCTTCAAGTCTTTATGCCTCTGTGCAGGTATATAGAGGGTTGTATTAGATTTTCTGTTTCTGTGAGGGTACAAAGGATAATTTAGAGGTGTCTTAGAGCATTGCATGGATAGGTGGTCTCTTTAGGTAATAAGGGATAAAGATCAATTGTAATACACTGATAAGAATCTAAAAATAGTCTGTAATTATAAAACTGTAAGATAAACATTCTACCTCGTTGTCTAAAATTAAAGTAGTTAAAGACAAATATAAGGATGAAAACTGACTGTTCAAATGTATTTCTTGCCTGGCTTTTATTTTACTTTTTGTCCTCCCAAAATTATGCTATTGATGATCAATCCCACATCCTACTGTTCCTGGCTTTCAGAGGTTTCAGTACCCGCTTCTTTAATAGTTTGCTCTTACTGACAGAATGCCACAGTGATGGAAAGTTTATTAGTGAAAGGACCCTCTAATCACTAATTCTGTTGTGGTCTGTTTAGACATCAGAATAGTTGGCCTTCGTCTTTCAGTTTGAGAAGATAGCAATAGCTCAGAGATATCAGCAGTTTACAGCATGAAGTTTTGTGGGCATGCTTATTTAGTGCCTGATGTTTATCCCAGTAGTATAATTTGCTGTTGTTAGGTTCCTGATATTTTTTTCCTTTTCTTCATGGATTATGAAATCAGGTTTCATCTGGACTTGAAAAATTGACAGTAGGCTTTTCTACTTTGAAAGTGATTCCTTTTTTCATCATGAGCCTGAAGCTGGAGATAGATCTTATTCTGACTTTATAAAATGCCACAATGAAAAAAAGTAACTTGTATTCTGTTTCACCTGTAGTATCTTCTGTGTTTGCAGTTTTATTTGGTTCATACATAGAAGCTTCAGAAGAAATATATACATATTACAGGAGGTATTTTCTGTACTGTTAATATTTAGTAGGTGAACTCCATATGAAGCTTCTTAATCATCACTGATAATTAAAGGGAAATTAAACAAGGGTTAAGAAACTGCTCACACCTGTCTGGGATTTCTGTGCTGGCTGAGAATCATGACTGAAAGATATTTTGACAGAAGCCTTGTTATGGCATTATGCGTGATTAAATTATATAGTGTCATCCAGACTGTATTGCCTTCAACAATACCTCTGTAAATTACCTTTATGCTTTTTACATTTTGTGTCTTTGAAGCATGTGTATTTATACATTTTTCTCTCTTCTCAAGGGCCCTTCTTTCATAATAAGGGTGCATCTCTCCCCATGTGGTATTTAATGCAGGTGTGATTCCAGGTGAAAATGCAGAAGGTTCATCTAATTTGCTCTATTTTACTGCTGAAGATACTTCTTTCCACTTTTAAAATATCCTTCTGTGATTTCTTTATGGAGACCTGAAAATTTCAGTAAGGAAGTGTAATTACAATCTCTTTCTGATTAAAACAGTGGTTTTCCTGCTGGTGGGAGGCTTCATTCAACACGTGTCTGCTGGTTATTACATGCCACCATTGTGATGTTTTTATGTAACATGGATTGAATTCAGCTCTCCTTGATCTGGAGTTTAAGTCTTCTGGAGACACTGGCTTTGGTCCTACTAAACTTTATCACTTTGATGTCAAAAAGACAATTTATGATGTTAATGTTGAGCAGCAGAAAAAATACGAATAGGGGTTGTAAGGATAACTAGCAGGCCATCTTCTTTCATGCATCCTTTTTGTAATTTGAGCAAGCTGTAATGAAGGCCTTCTCCATCCTGCTGTGCTGTCATTGAGGCTTTGCCTTCTGTTGAGTTGCTGGTGTGTTTCATTAGGTGGTGAGCTGAGCAATATTCCAGTTCTCTATTCTTTGCAGTCTGAGTCATGTTAATGTGACCTGTTTCCACTTAAGCTTTGAAGAAATTGAGAGATGGTTGGAAACCACAGGTGTTCCACTTTTTCCTGGTCTCTCAGCATACATATAAAAGAAAAAGCTATTCTGCCAATTAATGTTGGCTTTTAAAACTAATGTCAGTGGTCTATTAATGTAAAATAATTTGAAAGAAACAACAGTTCTTGAAATATTTCTCCATTTTCTGTCTTTTGGAATACCTTTTATGTAACTGATGATCATAGTCTGGTTCATTTCATAGAAGGTATGTAAGGTGCTACTATTCAGAAAATGAGTCTCAACAAAGGGATCATACAAGAATGTATGCTGTAATTTAAGTGAAACATTCTAACTACTTCCTAAACCTTTATTTAAATCACAGAATAAGCCTATGAGATAAGTGGACAAATATGTGGTTGTGGTGTGTATTGGTGTTTATTCTACATGCTTAAAGAGTAAAGGTAATCTGGGAAAATTAACATAAATGTGTTTGAAAAATTCAGAAAATCCTGCTCTGAATACACTCAATGGTGTGCTTAATGTAGGCTTCTTGGAGATCTCAAAGATAGCACTCGTTAAGATGTGTGAAACCTCATTAGATCACTTAATTTAGCTGCCTACTGTCCTTGATTTATGTAAGGAAGTATGCTTTCGATGTAACTTGTCTTTAATAAATAACTTTACACTTGAGTACATATTTTCCAGAATGTGAGAATTGCAGTGTAAAGTCCTGGGCATGTACAACACTAAAAATCACACAAAGAGGTGAAGTGAACAGAGTTTCAAAAGATTCTGCTTACAATATTGTGAATGTCTGTTAAACACGTTGTAAAAAGTTGAAAAAAAAAAATAAAAGAGGGAACAGAGCATTTAACAGAATAGTAATCCTTGTTTTACATGCAGATTGTGTACTGTATTCTGTTTTCTTACAGATAGGTTGGTGGCTGATCAGCTTGAGTGTAGTTTTATTAGGGTATTCATTAATTCTGGGGAGACATATTTGTGATTAATTCTGCAATTTGCTTAATCTCTTCGGGAACTTACACATTTTTAAATAATAGAGAATTTGAATTTAACAGGGAAAAATAGGAAATAATAAAAAAAAAGGGGAAGAAAACCTTAAAACCTGGTTTTGGTTGCATGTATGTTATTTATTAGGAATTAGGAACTGCAGTGTAGAATGAAGGAGCTGGGACAGTGGTGCTTTAAGCAAACAAATGACCAAAAGCACCCCGAGTCTAGACTGCACTAGTGCTCACATTTCCGTGGTGCCAAGGGAGCTGCGGTGGTTTTAGTGTAATGGTGGGTGATTTCTTGAAAATGCTGGCAAAGACAGGGCTTTTGAGATGTTAATTTGCTCTTATGCAAATTAACCTGTCAGTGGCACAGTGAATGTGGAAGACCCAACTCTTTTCCTAGAGTGGTTCCTATGGTTTCTGAGGTATGCTTTGTCAATTTGGAAGCTATGAATATTTATGGTATACAAAAAACCCTCATCTGTGTCGCAGTTTCTATAATTTTTATTTAATTTTACATTAAAAGATGTCACTTCTATCCATTGCGTAGGTAAATGGCTTCATCAGCAGTCATTTTATGCATGCAAGAGCTGGTCTGATTTACAGAATGCTAAACACAGATGGGTTTGTTCCTAATGCTCTCTAGGAGTTACTGTAGGAAATAGTGCACAGTATATGCCTAATACATTATTTACCAAAGATAAATGCCAGGCATGATTATGGTAAATTAGACCTTTTGAATTATTTATGAGAATCAGTGCTAAATGTTTTTCTCCTCCTTGTGTTACTATAAAAGCTGTTATATAATTGTTGGTAAACACTTTTTTTGTTAATTATTCAAGATACAGGAAATAAAATGTTTGGTTAAGTGAATCTGTTATTCACTTAGAGCCATCTGGTTTTTGTTGTTTGGTGGTGTGGTTGGGGTTTGTTGTTTGTTTGTTTGGTTTTTTTTTTGTTTGGTTGTTTGTTCTTTTATTGTTGTTTTTTTTTGTAATGTATTTCAA